>CASBWL010000523.1:1150619-1410809 GCA_949130495.1 Sambucus nigra
ATTGCGTTCTTCGTTTGTGACATGTGTGTGGCCTAGTTTCCATTTACATTTACTCTTTATGCCCGCATGTTCCGTGTGTTACCTCCCTGTTTCGAGTGAATTCGCTTGATGAGCGTAATGCCCGTGAGGATTGAATATATGCTTGCTTTAATTTAGTATCCGGTTTATATAAGTTTTTCACCAAATCACACTTTTCATGTGCTCTCTCCCCTCCCACATTTTAAGGTTTCAATTCTATAAGGTGCATTCTATAATGTTAATGATTCGAACTTTTGTGTGAATTCATTCACTTTGCTAATAATGCGTATGAAATCTTTTTCGTTGTTGTTGGGCTTTTTGCATGTTGATTGGGCATATCTTGAGGAAACTATATGATGTCTGTGGGTATCATCCCCGAAAATCCTCACGAGATGACACTCGTCCACTAGGGTAACCTAGGGGTTTAACGGCTTATTGCATATGCTAAATGCAATCGTGTTCCCTACGAAAGTGGCATTTATATTTTGATGCATATATACATTTTGTATTTCCTTATGTGGACTGGTTTTGTTTGTTTCATCACTAAGGACTAGCAATGTCTGAGTTAGGGGGTGTGATACATCACGAATATTGCATATTTGCGCCCTTTATCTTTATGCATTCTAGCACTTTTACGTTCTTAATGTCTATATTTATGCTCGTTAACCAGACAACCTCGGATTTGGACATATATATGTTTTGCAAGGGTTAACTGTGCTTTTGTAGGTATTGGAATGCTACAAGTGAGGTTCGGTTGCATTTCGGAGAAGTTTCGTCGTCGAATGCTACTTCGAGGGAAATTTGGTCTTTTGAAACTCACTATTTTTTATAGAATGAAGTTATCAACATGTATATCATCAAATTATCTTTCCATGGCCACTGACCGTGCGTCATTCTGACTCCGTATGTGGAAGTTATGCTCATTTTCGGAAGGTTTCGGTATTTTCTTCTATTTCAAGGGAATTTTGGTAATTTCATACTGCATAATTTGGAGTGTTTCAAAACAGAATCATGTAGATAATTGAATTAGCTTCCCGTCGGTTCCGACCACGCCTCATTTCGATTCCGTATGAGGGAGTTATAGCCGTTTCCGTGCAACGCGTCAAAATTGGTTCAAAATGGAAAAGGGGGCTATATCCAGCCCAAGGCAAATTCCAAAAGTGCGGTCGACCGGTCCAAAACATGAGGTCGACCGGTCCCCTCAGATATGGACGAAAATTGACTTATTTTGGGTTTTTTGGCTTGGTTTTTTTTGGGGTTTGTTTTGGGGTATAAATAGAGTGTTAGGGGCATTTCTTTGGATATATATTTCATTTTAGGTTAGAGAACTTTGGGGATTTTGGTTGGAGCTTCCCTCTCCTCCTTTCTCTTTGGGTTCATCCCATTTATGTAAGTATATTACTATTCATTGTCACCTTCCTTTGTTTAATGCTTATTTACTTGATTTCTTGCTTTGTAGTTACTTTTATTGCTTAGATAGTTAGTTAATTCTTGTTTGCTTTTGTTAATTAGTTGTTTTCCTTAGTTTAATCATGTGTAGTGAGTAGTTTTACGGGTTGGGATTGCGTTTTCGCCATTAATGGGCGTCGAGCTCCGAAAGTTAGGTTTTGGGGAAAATTGCATTTAATTGAAACCTCGGGTATTAAAGCCGTATTATTATGCGTTTAACTTTCTTTGTCACGCAACATTAGTATTTATAGCGATAATCCGAATTTAATCCGCGTGTGACCATTTTTGATTAAATGTTTAATCTCGCAACTTTGGGTTAAATTCCTTATTGTGTGATGTTTATACTTAATTGAAAATGCTCGATTAAATGTTTTCGAACCGAAATTCTAATTATTAGTTGTTTAGCCCGTGGTGGGGACACGATCCCGACTCTCGTTTTATTAATTCTCGTTTAGACTTAACTTCTTATTTTTTCCCTTTTCTTTATTTCCAACCTATCACCTTTTACACTTTTATTGTAGGAGTATTAAATCCTATAAATTCTAGCAACTCATCTCTGTGGATTTTCGATACCCGGACTTGGTCGCTATACTCCCTTTTTGAGTGTAGTCATAGGTTTAGGTTTTTGTATTGAGGAGGTGAAAGGAAAACAACGATTAGCACCATGACACGCGCTACTTTTCACCCTTAATCAGAACTCTACCAGTGGAAGATGTGTCTCCCAACCTCCCCCAAAATCAAGGACACACATGCGTAGTATATCCTCCAACATTTGATTAGTACGCTCTGTTTGTCCATCTGTCTGTGGGTGATAAGCTGAACTCAACCTCAACTCTGTACCCATGACCTCCTGAAAGCTGTCCCAGAAACGTGACACGAAGATCTTATCTCTATCTGACACAATATTCAGGGGGACTCCATATAATCTGACAATCTCAGCAATGAACAACTGAGCATACTGACCCGTGGTATAGTCTGTCCGTACCGGCAGAAAATGAGCCACCTTGGTCAAACGGTCTACAATCACCCAGATGGAGTCGTGGCCCCGCTGTGATGCAGGAAACCCAGTAATAAAATCCATAGAAATACTCTCCCACTTCCACGCGGGTATTTCCAATGGCTGAAGCAACCGTGATGGTTTCTCGTGGTCCACCTTTACCAAGTGGCAGGTAGAACACTTGGACACGAACTCAACAATGTCCTTCTTCATCCCACTCCACCAGTATTTCCACCTCATATCCTGGTACATCTTATCTCCTCCAGGATGCAACGCAAATCGGGACCCGTGAGACTGGGTCATCACTGCATGACGTAAGTCTGCTCCCCCTGGGACCACCAATCTCCCATTAAACCTCAAACCCCCATCAGAAGTAACAGAATAGGACTCAATACCCTCAGCTAAAAGTCGTACAATCTGCTCCTGGCAAAACGAGTTTGTGGTCTGCGCCTGTATTATCCTCGTAATAATCTCGGGTGTCACTGTCATGACAGATATGAAGGAACGGGCTACTGCATCCCGGTGACCCAACTCTTTCCACTTTGCTTTCCAGATGTCCGCTACATCGTCTACCGACCTACGTCTCAACGCATCGGCAACCACGTTGGCCTTCCCCGGATGGTACTATATATCGAGCTGATAGTCCTTCGCAAACTCTAACCACCTGCGCTGACGCATATTCAGCTCTCGCTGAGTGAACATGTACTGCAGTGACTTGTGGTCTGTGAACAAGAGAAATTTCTCCCCCAATAAGTAGTGTCTCCATATCGTCAATGCAAAAATGACCACTTCTAACTCTAGGTCGTGTGTGGGGTAATTCTTCTCGTGAGGCTTAATCTTGCGGGAGGCAAAAGCTATAGCCTTCTCCTCCTGCTGAAGTACTCCCCTGAGTCCCCGTAAAGAGGCGTCGGTGTAAACCAGATACTCCATGCCCGGCTTAGGTAAAGCAAGGACCGGTGCTGAAGTAAGCTTGTCTTTCAGCTCGTCGAAAGCCAATTGATAAGCATCGTCCCAAACATATGGTACCCCCTTGCGAGTCACGTTCGTCAATGGACCCGCTATTTTAGAAAACCCCTGAATGAATCTCCTATAGTATCCGGCTAATCCCAAGAAACTATGTACTTTCGTCTGTGTCGTGGGCTGTCCCCACTCCCTCACTGCTGACACTTTACTGGGGTCAACTGCCTGTTCAGAAACAACATGCCCCAAGAACTGCACTTCCCGTAACAAGAACCCGCACTTCTCGTACTTAGCATACAAATGATGCTCTCGTAGAGTCTGAAGAACTTGCCTCAAGTGCTCGGCATGCTCTTCCTCGGTGTGTGAATATATCAAGATGTCATCTATGAAGACGATGACAAACTGATCCAAGAACTCTCTGAACACTCGGTTCATCAAGTCCATGAATATGGATGGAGCATTCGTGAGTCCAAATGGCATCACTCTCAACTCATAGGACCCATATCTTGTCAAGAAAGAAGTCTTTCAAACATCCTTCTCCCTAATACGTAGCTGATGGTATCCTGACCTCGGATCTATCTTCGAAAAGAAAGTTTCTCCCCTCAGTTGGTCGAACAGATCATCGATTCGAGGCAACGGATTCTTGTTTCGTATCGTGACCTTGTTAAGTTCCCGGTAGTCCACACATAACCTCAGTGAACCATCTCTCTTTTTCACAAACAACACTGGAGCGCCCCAAGGTGAGGTACTCCTATGAATGAAACCATGGCCTAACAATTGATCTATCCGATCCCGTAACTCACGTATTTCCGCCAGAGCCATACGGTATGGAGCACGTGCTATCGGTCGAGTATTCGGTAATAAATCTATGAAAAAATCTATCTCTCGACTGGGGGGTAGGCCTGGTATCTCCTGAAATACATCAGAATACTCACAAACAACTGGGATCGAGTCTAAGGGAATCACGACCTCCTTAGAGGTATCCTCCTCTATGTAATATAAATGAGCGATCGAGCCTCCCTCTGGGCAAGGCATTGCCACTACAAACATCTCTTGCCTCGGAATGGCAAAGACAATACTACCACCGAAATAATCTATCATGGCTCTGTAAGCCGCGAGCCAATCCCATACCAATAATAACGTCGTGCTCATGTATATCTAAGACTAACATGTCTGCTGGTAATACCAAACTACCAATCTCTACTCCCACACCCCAGCATATAAAGAAAATTAACGATCCATTTCCTAGTGGTGAGTATACACATGTTACAGTGCTCTCTGCTATGGATAATAACCCTAAAGCATTTGCAAAATGGGTAGCTATAAAACAGTGTGTCGCTCCAGTATCAAATAAAACTCGACCCACAGTACCATTGATAGGAAACATACCCTCAATCGTGGGTGGTGCCTGTGGAGTTGCTGCCTGGTGGACGTTATAGACACATCCGTACTGTAACTGCCCCTACTGCACTGGAGCGGATGGAATGGCTGGTACCTGAGCTGGTGCTGGAAGGGCGGCTGGAAAGAGTGGCCTCTGTGGTTCATTACGGGCACCCTGCTGCTGTGGGACCCTATCACCCTCTGGACAATCCTGGCGCTTGTGGCCATTTTGCCCACATCCGAAGCATCGTACCTTAAAATTTCCTCCACTCTGTCCCTGTTGATTACGGCCTTGCTGGCCGTTACCACCCCGCCATTGGCCCTGCTGGCCCTGTTAAAATCGTTGTTGGCCCTGATGGCCCTGCTGCTACCCTGCGGCTTACGATGTTGGCCCTGCTGATTAGGCTGGCCTTGCCTAAATCCCCCATATCTCTGCCTAGAATCACCTAATCGGAACCGCTTGGCAGGATCCCCCTGATGGGAACTCTGCTCATGCTGGCGAGTCTGCCTCTGAGATGTCGGTGCTCCACTAGCACCACTACCCCCTGTCCTGCCTTGCTGGATGGACTCTTCTGCTCGCTTGCTTCCCTGCAGATGGAAGCGGTGTTCCTGATAGTGTAGTAAGGCAGCATTGAGTACGTCAGTGTAGGTACTCAGAGACAGATTTCCTTTAAGGTGCTGACGGATCCTCCAAGCTAACCCGTCCACAAATAATAGTATCTTCTTACTCTCAGTGGGTGCCTCATCTGGCACTATAGTGAGAAGTCTTGTGAACTCCTCTTTATACTCAGCAACAGTAGAATTTTCTTGCTTCAAGTTTAGCAACTTCTGCCTCATCTCAGTTTGCACGGCGGATGGAAAATATTTACGATCAAACCGCTCCCAGAATGACTGAATCGGGATAACATCCCTCTCCTCCAAGGTGGTGGTGGACTCCCACCACTGCAAAGCATCCCCCACTAGCTTAAAGGAAGACAACAACTGTTTCTGCACGTTTGTGCACTCATACATACGCAGATGCCTTTGTATATCTTTCTTCCATTAGCTGACAATGATGATATCTGAACTACCCGAGAACTCAGGGGGATGCGCCTTCTGAAAGGCATCCCTAACTCGCTCCCATATGGATGGAAGATGTGCCGGTACTGGATCCACTGCCTGAACTTGGGATGGAGCCTGCTGTACTACCTCTAGCGCGACATTCACCGTCTGAGCAACGATGGCGGCTACCTCATTTGCGTTCATCATTCCCTGAGCCGGAGCTACTGGCTGCTCGGCTTGGGCATGCCTATCCTTTGGGGCACGTCTCGGAGGCATCTGAAATGTGAAGGAATTTATTAGTCTACAGTTATTATCAAATCTTAAATAGCTGAAGACGTAATCGTAAAAGCAAGAATACAACAATCCTAAAATAGGGCTCTATAGCAAAAACGCTAAGCTGAAAGCGAAATAATCCGTACAGATCCTAAAGGACACTAGAACCTGATGCTCTGATACCACCTGTGACACCCTGCCTAATTAAATACTGGGTGATCAGTCCTTTATTAAATTATAACCAAGGTGAACGGTTGGTTCATTCTCAGCATCACTGTCGCAAAAATATAACTTTTCCAATTAAACGCCCTAATTAATTAAGCTAAGTGAAAAAAACATTTTTAGACTTCAATTTCCCAATTTAATTCAAAAACCAATATTTAAAACCTTTGATAATTAACAGTTTAAGAGTCACACAATAATAACAAGGATATAAATGATCATTAAAGAATTTAACTATCAATAGTAAATCCCAAAGTAAAACTACTGAAAGTAAATGAATTACAATCCATCACAAAAACCAACTGAATAATGAAAAGGGCGACACATGCCCAACTAGATAAAGTAGAACTAGATGTGGAATCAACAATGAGGTCGTCTAAGCAAGAGGCCTGCAACTCCCACCTAAGCTGCAACGCGTTCCCTATGGAGGATCCTATGCAAGACGTCCCTGTGCTGGGCACCTGTAATATATACATATATATACAAGAGAGAAGAGAAAATAGGAAACGGGTCAGAGCCCGATTGTAAAAACAGTTTAAAATTAGTTTAGCAAGTATTGAAAGTGCTGCCGGCTAATGCAACCAACATATTAGTGCGACACTCCCTTGAGAAATTCTCACCTCTCTTCTAATGTGCACACTTATCACACTAATACTTCCCAACAGTTAACTTATTTTATCTTAAGTTGCTCGTGAGGTTTCAAACCGACAATTTAAAATGTTTAAGGGGTTAATTTTATTTAAAAGCAAAGTTCTCAATTAAACCTTATTTAATAATAAAGTTTCTCAGTAATATAACATGCTTTTCAAACACTTACACCCAAGTTGAATTAATTATTCATTCCTTAAATACCATAATCACAGCAGGTAGTTCCTAATTTCCAGATTTAAATATATATATGAAATACTCATATAATATATATATTCTAACAGCACCCCACATAAAATCTATGGTGCGGGCATACTCTGCTATCCAGTCCCCGTATCACTCGTACAAAGGAAAATACTAGTTCGGAATCACTCTCGAACTGTATTAACACAAAACACATACATAATGAGGTGAAGCATAGTTCCAAGTCACTAAGAGGATAGCACATACCCCCACGTCTCTTAGGACCGTCTTACTATCGATCCGATAGCCTGTACCAATGATTTCTATCTTCTAGGGTACGAGTCAATATCCCCCGTAAAGGTTCCATCGAGATAAGACTGTCCCAGCGCGGAAACTTCAGGGATAGCAAGTAACGTGGGCATGATTTTTACACGTATATAGTATATGCATAAACACAGTCATATATATATACTACTATTACCATATCAAATTTTAGGTACACTTTCACGACCCATAATTATGATATTTATCCTTATTACTCGTTAATTAGTTATCACGTATAACGGTTTGTCTCTTATTCGAATTTGTGGGATTATTCCAACTTATTAAGTGCACTCGCGGATTCCTATCCTCCCAAGTGTAATTTCAGTAGGTACTCATTTAGTTTACCACGTAACCTCCTTTCGAGTCTCACCCTTTAACACATATTCCCATTGTCCCTTATGTGTAAAACATCCCCGTGTGATACGGCGGAAATATTGCGTATTTCACCCGTTAACCTACGCGTTATTAGCCCCCTCGGGTATCTTATTCCCTATATTTATGCTCGTTAACCAGACAACCCTCGGATTTCTATGATAACATGTTTCGCAGGTGTTAATTGAGCTTTTGTAGGTATTTGGATGCTAAGTGTGAAGTCCGGATGCGTTTCGCTCGATTTCCGTACACAACCGCACGCGCAAGGGAATTTTAGTCTTTTGACAGCTTGGGCACCTGGCCCGACATCTACACGTAAGTTGTAGCTCTCCTCTCTAGCTTCGCGTGGCCGCGAACGGTGCGCGATTCCGATGCATAACGACAAAGTTACGGCGATTGGAGCGACGTTGGATTGTATGCCAAAACAGGGAGAATTGCAGGCTGCCCCTGTTCGTTCGATCGATCGACATCAGAGGTCGATCGATCGACCCTTATTATTTTTGCCACGAATTACACTGTCGATCGATCGACATAAGTGGTCGATCGATCGATCCCCTGTTTTCCCCTGCAGATATTTTCCTTTATTTCTTTCTTCTTTTCTTTTATTACAACTTACTATATAAGTTGGTTTTTGTTGTAATAAAGGGATATAACTTATATTCTGAATTAGATAGGGTAGTTAGGGTTTGGTGTGGAGATTTCTTTTCTTCTTCTTCTTGGATTGACAACCCATGGGTTTGTAAGATTGAACTATTCACTTCCTCTCCATTTATATAGTTTGTTCTTCTTCTCCTCTTGCCTTGTAATTTAGTTTCAATGCTTTCTAACTAGTTTACATGCTTCAATTCTTGCTTTCTTAGTCTAATTAGCATAATTTAGTTTAACTCACCATGCACCATTAGATAAATAGGGTCGGGATTTCATTTTCGCCATTTTCGGGCCCCGAGCTCCGAAAACTAGGTTTAGTGCAAAATCGCGTTTAATTGAAACCGCGCGTATCAAAGTTGGATTGCTAAGCGTTTATCTTTCTTTGTCATGCAACGTTAGAGTTTATAGGGACAATCCGAGTTTAATCCGCGTGCGACCATTTTTCAGTTAAATGTTTAATCTCGCAACTTTGGCTTAAATTCCTTATTGTGTGATGTTTACGCTTAATTGTAAATGCTCGATTAGATTGCTTTCGAGCCTTAACTCTAGTTAGTAGTTGTTTCGATCCGTTTGGTAGAATGCGATCCCGATCCTCGCTTTACTTTAATTTAGCGTAACTTCTCATTTTCTTTAGTCACCATAACCACCTATCACCTTTTACACTTTTATTCCTGAAGTAATTAAACAATTAACATCTGAAATTTAATAACTCCCTGTGGATTCTCGATACCCGACTTACCTCTCTACTTGCTTGTCAAGTGTAGCTGTAGCTTAGGTTCTTTTGCATTGAGTCGCCGAACCGATAACAACGATTTGCGTATTACACGACGCACGGTTCGCGCCCGATCAAAAATGGCGCCGTTGCCGGGGATTATTGTTTTAGATTGTAATTGTTTTCTGATTTCGTAGTACTTTTCCTTTTCTATTTGTATTCTTTCTCTTAACCTTTCTTGCAGGATTTGCATACTCTGAGCGCTAAGAAGCTTCTATTCGAGGTTGCTCACTTTCTTTCTTTCTTGGATTCTCCATCTTTCAACACCAAGGTAACCATGTCTTTCTTTTATAGTAATTACGGTTATTCTAATGATTCTTACTTTGGGGATAGTTTTCAAGTTTTCCATTTTGAAGATTTTCTTGAAAATCAAAGACTTGAAAACATTTATCGGAATGAAAATCGTTATTGGGATCTTGAGTTGGATTCATTATTCGAATCCAATGACGATTCTTATTTCATTACTTTCGAAGACGAATTTCAACCAAATGAGGAATCCGAGGATCTAGAGCCGAGGAAGCCTACTTTGGAAGAGACTTTTCTTCTTTACTCCCAAGGTTTGGAAAGCTTAAATGATGCTGGAATGAGACTTGGTGAACTTTGCGATGAGATTAATTCTTTTCCACAAAACAACGAGGAGGTGGAAACTTGTGTTTCGCCTCAATTCTTCAAAGAATTTCTCATCGAGTGTGCATCTCTCTCCCACGAAATTCAATCTCCTTCCGACGATGAGTCGATTGAGATTGAATTTGTTTCATCACCATATTCGTTTTCCGTGATCGAACCATTAGAATTACCAGTTGATTCCTGTGAGTCGGTAGAAATTAAAACTTCTACACTTTTTGCCGACGAGGAATCTTTACCGGACTTGTTGTCGATGGTTTTTGTCCCGATGTGTGCACCATCTCCCATTTCATTTGAAAAACCTTTGGGAGATGAATCGATTTTTCTTGGTCCTCAAGTGTACTTTTCCCCCTTGTTATCCAAATCCCCCATCGTCCGCCTAGAATTTCAAATTGGCGATGGTTCGTTTCTTTCACCGCCCACATGCCTTCCGTTGTTCAAACGGAATTCCTATTTTCCGGGAGGCATGCATGCTCGGGAGGGTCCACCGGTTATCCTCCAAAGTCAAATCGTGTTTTGGATGGACCCTCAAAAATTTCAACTTTTGGTGTATAGTTAAGTGCACATTCCGAGTGTAGGTTGTATATACTAACTTCTTTATTTTTGTTTTTCTCGATTTTAGCCTAGTGTAATTAGCTAATCTCTTTTTATTTCTTTTTGCATGCTTGGTTCTAACTCTTTTGTAGGTTCAACGGACTTGAATTTGCGGAGATATGCGCCCCGGCACGCACTTTTATTAAGAAAACAATCAAAAATCACAAAAACATTTTTTCCCTTTGATATTCACACACGCATCCTCGTGCAATTTCATTTGTTTTTATTTTATTTTTCATTTGTTGTCGTGATTATGCGTGTGCGTTGCTCGTGTACATATTTTTATTTTCTTTCATTTTTATTTTTTATTTTCTATAGCCTAGGCCTTTTAGGTGTGTATATCTATGCCTATGTGTATTTTATTTTTATTTTATTTTTATTTTGATTTTTCTATTTTTGTTTCATATTTTTATGTGTACATATATATATATACTATATTTAAAGTTATTTTGATTTTAGACCCCTTAATTGTTCCCAAATTACATTCCCCCCCCCCCCCCTTTCTATGCAGTAGGCTTTTTCCTGTTCAATCGATCGATCGAGCCTGGGGTCGATCGATCGATCGACCAGGTTAAAGCCGAGGGCTGTCTATTTTTTTCCTCTCTTTTCTTTTATTCTCTCCTTCCTCTCTAAACCGTTTGTGCCCTAATTGTACCCCCACACCACATTCTCCATTTTTCTTCCAATTTCTGCATATTCAGGTATAATATTAACTTGTTCTACTTGAATTTATAGTTTTTGTTAGGATTGTGTCACAAAATGCATGTTTAAACCCTAGGTTGACACATTGTTTGAATGTTGGTTTATCCCCTGTTTTCGATTTGTTCCAACTGAATTTATGCATCATTCTTGTTATAAATCCACTCATGAACATGTTTAGATTGCTACATTGTTGTTTGTTCATGAGTGGGGAGGTTTTGTTGGTCCAAACTTGGTATTTTCGACCTTGACGCACATTGCGCACGCCAAGTGTTCTTCAAAATGCCTAAAACAGTTTTCAATCCTTATTTTGACGCACACTTGGGTGATTTTCATGCCACGTCGCATTCCGACATTTTTCATCGCATTGTTGCTTGTTTTCACCTCGGTTTTGCGCACTTGCACCACCATTTCAATTTTCACACTACTAACCATAAATTGTGCTTACACTTGCTTGTATTGTGTAATTTGTGTTTTGTAGGTTGAAATGGCGCCGAAAAAGTATGCTTCTACTAGGTGTGTGCCCGCCGGGGGCGTCGATGGGTTCCGTACAGAACAAGAGCGTGATTGGTTCCGTGCACATTTCTACACGTCCGAGCGACCGCTCGGTAATCATTTTGCATGGGTCCTTGAGGATATACCGAGGGAGGCTCGAGTTCTGTTGCGCCGGCAGGGGTGGGAGCCCTTCCTTTCTACTAACGGGCGCATCAACGAGGAGTTGGTTCGGATTTTCTATGCGACGTTAGTAGCAGTGAAGAGCAGTGATGGGCCGACCACATATGAGGCCATGGTTCGTGGGGTGAGGATTCCATTTTCTATTTCAGACTTGGCAGCTTTTATGGATGTTCCTCTCCCTGCGGACCCAGTCAGCTTTCTCGATGGGTCTATCTTCGGCCATGGGACATTGATTGAGGCCCTTGCACCGGGCGAGCCATGGAAGAGGGGTGCTTTCCGCTCGGCTGCAATGGAGGACTTGCCTAGACTACTCCACTACATCAATGTCCATTCCTTTATGGTGACGAACAACAGGTCTGAGGTTCGTCACAAGCATGCCGCACTGATCTACACTATGCTGAATGGATTGGGCAGTATCAGTTTGCCCGCTATTTTTCTTGACATGATGTGCGCTACGGCGAAGGAGGTCGCTTGGAGATATTCCCTCCCTTTTCCTGCCCTTATTAAGAAGATTTGTATTTCTCACGGTTGCCAGGAGTTAGACGCAGACCATAGGCATGTGTCACTCGGGCTTCTCTCAAAAGACAACATCACAAAAATGCTGAAGCGCGAGTGGGGGCAACCGGCTGGGAAGAGACCGAGGGCAGCGACACCTGACTTGCCTGACGACGAGGACGAGGAGGAGGAGATTAGAGAGATGGAGACTGGTGAGGGTTCTGGCATGCCACACACAGAGGACGATGCCCGCTTTGCGGCATACCAGGCTGTGCAGGACCAGCGCTGGGAGGAGACCCAGCTCAGGTGGGCGACTTGGGAGTCGCGCCTGGACCAGTTGCAGGCCGATCAGCGGCAGCAGTGGGCTCAGCAGTAGGCTCATCAGGAGCAGTTTCAGGCCGAGCAGCGGCAGGAGTGGTCAGTGCAGAGGCAGGCCAGGGCACAGAGTAGACAGGAGTACCGGATGATGCAGCGGATGATGAGAGATCTTTATCTGCAGCGCAGTGATTCCGACGCGCCAGTGCCTCCTCATTTTGAGGACCCCTCCGATCCTAGTGGTTCTGGCCACTAGGCTGTTGTTGTGTTGGGTTTCATTTTTGTATTTTGGGACCGGATAGTATTGTACTTTTTATTTTTATTTGTATTTCTTTTATTTCAGAAGTTGTAATGTATGAAGTTATTTTTTATTGAACTTATGAAATGAGAAATGAAAATGTAGTTTGTGGTTGTTTATTGGATTTTGATGTGTGTGACCTTCCATTTTATAAAATCAAAAAGTTCACCATCAATTTATCTAGTATTTGCACTTCAGCCCCTCTATATTATTGTGACTTGTGACATAGATTCTCTTCACTTGATACATCGGTACATATTCTTCATATGCTTTGTACTAACTTGTTTTGCAGCTTCATTTGGACTTGTACTTATGGAGATCGCTCCACGTGTGGGTAATATCATTCTTTTCCTAGCTTTGTGTTGTGTTCTTTAATGGACGCATTGGGGACAATGCAACATTTAAGTTAGGGGGTGTAGGATAGTCTATCCATTTTACTGTTTAGTCCTTGGATTTGATTACAATTTAGTTACAAAGCATGTTTTTGTTAAAATTTTAAAAATTTCAAAAATATTTTCTTTCTTTTTTCTCCTTTGTTGGGCATTTTGCCTTGTTTCCGATGATAAATTTTAATAATTGCCCGATCAAATAGACAATTCAACTATGCATGTTCTCGATTTTAGAAGTTATTAGATTTTAGTCCCTAAATCATTAATATTATGAATAACTTCATGAATTCAACTTTATCCGTGAACATATGCACCATTCTTGTTATATTGAATTGGCTTAAGATTTTTATAACCCGGTATGCTTTTGCTGCATTGTATATACTTACACCGAGTGAGATTAGAGACTTATCTTCATTTGTGAGTGTATACACTATTCTTTTCTCATTGAAAACGTTACAGTCGTTGGTAATCTCTTTATTCTTTCATTGACCGTTCATTAATTGAGTTCATCATTGAAATGTGTTACTTGAGCATGATTTTCATATGTTGTTTTAACTCGCGAATTGCGTATACTTTGTGAAATGATCATAGGCCCTCTTTGATATATCACCCATATGACCTTGACTTCACCTTTATATGTTACCTAGTCAACCCCTTTGAGCCTATATACTAACCTTTCGTTTCATTACCCAAAATCCCATAACCAACTCCAAATTGGAGTTTTATACCATATATATTACCTTTCATACCCTTGTTTGGATTGTTGCTTGGAATTGAATGTTATTATTGTTGTGTGGTTGCAATTTGAGTATGAAAAGAGTAAGAAGTGTCAGAAAAAGAAAATAAAGAAAAAGAGAAAGCAAAAAGCAAAGAAAACAAAAGAAAAAGTGAGAAAAAGGAAGAAAAGAAAAAGAAAGAGAAAGTTGTAAATATTGTTTGTAGTGTTTCAATAAGCTTTGATTACTCTCTCGATTGTTATATCTATGCTCGTTTGGACATCTTTGTCCAACTTTTGATATTGCCCACTTTTTACATTATTCCGAGTTTCATCCCCAAACACTTTGAATCCTTATATACTTCCCTTTCATTTCGTACCTTAACCTAGACATACATTACAACCCTATTACAAGTCCTATGTGATCTTAAGTAGATGTAATTCAAATGTTTAAATAGTGTTGATAATCTGCGAAAATGCATTTCGCCTCTTTTAGTGTGCGGTATCCTTTCACTGAGATTGCAATTTTTATTTCCTATATAGCGTTCTTCATCTGTGACATGTGCGCGGCCTAGTTTCCATTTACATTTACTCTTTATGCCCGCATGTCCCGTGTATTACCTCCCTTTTCATAGTGAATTCATTTGTTTAGCGTAATGCCCGTGAGGATTGAATATATGCATGCTTTGATTTAGTATCCGAGTTATTTAAGTTTTTCGCCAAATCATGCTTTGCATATGCTCACTCCCCTTCCACATGCTAGAGTTTCGATTCATTGAGGTGCATTCGATAATGTTAATAACTACGAACTTATCATGCGAATTCGTTTGCTATGCTAATAACATGTTGAAATCTTGTTCGCACTGATGAGTTTGTCTTACTTGATTGGGCATATTTTGAGGAAACTTTATGATGTTTGTGGGTTTCATCCCTGAAAACCCTCACGAGACGACACTCGTCCACTAGGGTAACCTAGGGGTTTAACGGCTTATTGCATATGCTAAATGCAATCGAATCGCCCGCGAAAGTGGCCTTATCTTTTTATTGCTTTTATACCATGCTTTTGTACTCTCTCCTGTGTTGGTTTACTTGTTCTTCTTGTTGCATCTTATTTCATTGCTAAGGACTAGCAATGTGTAAGTTAGGGGGTGTGATACGGCGGAAATATTGCGTATTTCACCCGTTAACCTACGCGTTATTAGCCCCCTCGGGTATCTTATTCCCTATATTTATGCTCGTTAACCAGACAACCCTCGGATTTCTATGATAACATGTTTCGCAGGTGTTAATTGAGCTTTTGTAGGTATTTGGATGCTAAGTGTGAAGTCCGGATGCATTTCGCTCGATTTTCGTACACAACCGCACACGCAAGGGCATTTTAGTCTTTTGACAGCTTGGGCACCTGGCCCGACATCGACACGTAAGTTGTAGCTCTCCTCGCTAGCTTCGCGTGGCCGCGAACGGTGCGCGATTCCGATGCATAACGACAAAGTTACGGCGATTGGAGCGACGTTGGATTGTATGCCAAAACAGGGAGAATTGCAGGCTGCCCCTGTTCGTTCGATCGATCGACATCAGAGGTCGATCGATCGACCCTTATTATTTTTGCCACGAATTACACTGTCGATCGATCGACATAAGTGGTCGATCGATCGATCCCCTGTTTTCCCCTGCAGATATTTTCCTTTATTTCTTTCTTCTTTTCTTTTATTACAACTTACTATATAAGTTGGTTTTTGTTGTAATAAAGGGATATAACTTATATTCTGAATTAGATAGGGTAGTTAGGGTTTGGTGTGGAGATTTCTTTTCTTCTTCTTCTTGGATTGACAACCCATGGGTTTGTAAGATTGAACTATTCACTTCCTCTCCATTTATATAGTTTGTTCTTCTTCTCCTCTTGCCTTGTAATTTAGTTTCAATGCTTTCTAACTAGTTTACATGCTTCAATTCTTGCTTTCTTAGTCTAATTAGCATAATTTAGTTTAACTCACCATGCACCCTTAGATAAATAGGGTCGGGATTTCATTTCCGCCATTTTCGGGCCCCGAGCTCCGAAAACTAGGTTTAGTGCAAAATCGCATTTAATTGAAACCGCGCGTATCAAAGTTGGATTGCTAAGCGTTTATCTTTCTTTGTCATGCAACATTAGAGTTTATAGGGACAATCCGAGTTTAATCCGCGTGCGACCATTTTTCAGTTAAATGTTTAATCTCGCAACTTTGGCTTAAATTCCTTATTGTGTGATGTTTACGCTTAATTGTAAATGCTCGATTAGATTGCTTTCGAGCCTTAACTCTAGTTAGTAGTTGTTTCGATCCGTTTGGTAGAATGCGATCCCGATCCTCGCTTTACTTTAATTTAGCGTAACTTCTCATTTTCTTTAGTCACCATAACCACCTATCACCTTTTACACTTTTATTCCTGAAGTAATTAAACAATTAACATCTGAAATTTAATAACTCCCTGTGGATTCTCGATACCCGACTTACCGCTCTACTTGCTTGTCAAGTGTAGCTATAGCTTAGGTTCTTTTGCATTGAGTCGCCGAACCGATAACAACGATTTGCGTATTACACGACGCACGGTTCGCGCCCGATCACCGTGAAAGATAAATCTCGCCTTACGTTAAAGGTTTCATATTTTTAATAAGTCCTACTGGTCTTTTTTATATCCCAAAATGCTCTAACATTAATATTCAAGAATGTCTAATCATTTAAGTTGGAACAACCTATAAAAAGGGAATATGAGTTATGCAGGAGGGGTCGATCGATCTATGGAAGATGCTCGATCGATCGAAGATCTAAGGTCGATCGATCGATCAAGCAGGTATGGCAAATCTGCAGAATTTCCTGTTACGGGTTATCTCTTCCAACATCATACAAAACGATATATTTTACTACCAAACTCCAAATAATTTATACTACAAGTGTTATGACCTCAAATAAATGATTTCCTACGTCTAACATGCATATTTTCATCATAAAAAACGAATTAAAAGGGCCTAATCCATCAAAACATCAAGAACCCTAATAGTTCTTTTGTTTGGTTTCTTTCCATCCTTTTTACCAGATTTCTTACTCTTTAATTACTGAAATTTCGTGGTTCAACCTCTACATATGAATTGGGTTTCCAGAATACATCAATTACCCATACAACATGCGAATTCAAATCTCCAAAATAGGTTTTTCTTTCACAAACAATAGTCCCAATCAATCCTAGGCTAATAATATTGGATCATTAACTGAAATAGAGCAAGATAGATACTTGCCTGGGAATTTTCGGTTCAGATTTGTGGAGATTTTGGTGTGGTTGTGATTCTCGTTGCACGATCTATCGTTTGGCGGCGACGGCGGTGCAAACGGTGAAGTTCTTGGCCTAGAACTCCTTGGAAAACCTCTCCTCTTACTCTCCTATAGCCGTATTTTGTTTATGGTGTTTCTAACCCTAGAATATGACTCTTGTCATCTGATATGCCCTTAGAATTTTCGTGGATTTTCAGGCCTAAAACTGTAAAATGTCCAAAACACCCTCCCCGGGTGTTAATTAAGCCTAAAAACTCCCCGAGACCCAAGCTAAACCCCCAGGTACATTATTTTGACTATCTAGACCCTTCCGGACACTTTGGCGCACTCGAAATGACCATATGGATGACTTATAATTTATTCACTTTTATTAATCAAAATTTAGTCCCGACACGACACGGGCGCGTCCTGACATAAATTTCCAAAATTGTCATTTTGTTCACTCGTGACATTTAATAGAACCAATTTTATATATTACTTTGCTCATTAGTAATATTCAACAAGTTTACAATCATTACTAACTCTCGTCACGTTAGTAATTAAAAATAATTAATTCCCGAATTTATATTAAATTAATAATTCACATCAAATTAAATAAATCCCCAAATTTATAAAGCATAAAAATACGGGGTATTACATCCCGAAAACATAAAAATCTTTTGGCTAAAAGATAACCACAAAATAAAAATCTTGTATCTAGCAATTTGTCACACTTAGAAAGCATGACTAATTTTGTAACGGATCTGGAGCGCGACTAATTTTGCAACGGATCCGGAGAGTGACTGATTTTGTAACGGAACTGGAGCGTGACTAATGAATGGATCAAGTCTTATAATTTTCATCAACTTCGATCCATCATCGGTTCGGGGTTCACTGGAGCTTTTGTATTTCGGATCAGTCCGATCCGGATCGGTTCGGTTTTCTTTGACTTTTTCTTCTATCTTTGACTGCTCCTAACTTTCACACCGGGACTCCGATCGAGGTGTCATTTTTTCAGTGTTCTTGTAATTGAAAGCTCTTCAACTTTCTAGTTGGCCCCACCTCCGGAATAAGGCTGCAAAATTACAAAAATGCCCTTTAACTCCCCGCTTCTTGGTTTTCTTTCACTGTTTTGAGTTCTCTTTAGCACTAACTTGTATGAAATACCTGTAAAACACATAAGAGATACACAAAATATGAAATACTTGCCAAAAAGGGTTATTAGAATAAATGTGAGACAAATCCAAGATATTTACACCGCACGGGATCATAAAAATACCGAAATTAAGGGGATAAATGTGAAGAATTTATGCCGAATCAAACCCCCTAACTTAGAATTTTGCGCGTCCCGAGCAATGTAAAAGAATGAGAGTATGAGTTAAAGACCCTTCAAAAACTTTATTGGGATAGAATACCTTTTTTGCGAGCAAGCGATTGCATTTAACGTATGCAACAAACCTTTAAACCCCTAGGTTACCCCAGTAGGACGAGTGGTGTCTCGTGAGGGTTTGTAATGAATATACCCACAAAATTCGACTCAAAGAAAAATCAAAATACGCAAAAATTTTATAATTCAAACTTTTCCAGAAAATAATCATCATCAAGTCATGTTCAAGAACCTCAAATCATAGTGTGTGTGTGCGAAGCCGAAAAATTTAATCGTGGATTTCCACCGATTGACCATTACGTTACTTATCCGAAAATTCATTTTGATTTCAAAATCTCACGGGATGCTCTCACAAATGAATCACTCAGAATGTGTCTATTCTCTCGGTGTGCATGATGTATAAGAGTAAATGTATTGGAACCAAGTTCACGAACACAAGTAGAAGGATGAAAATTTAATGGCAATCGGATCTCATCAAAGGATTACGGATATAAGAAACGGGAACATTGCCTCTAATTCACATTTTTTATCTCTTTTATTATCTTTTGGGTGTTTTAGCTCTCCACACGGCAATCAATTTCAAAATTTTGGACTCGTTTAGGACTTTTACGGGTTGAAGGTGTATTGGGTTATATTGAAAAAGGTTAAGAATTTCAGAATTGGAAAATGTTGCTTATGATGTCCGTTAGTGCTTTTTTGAGCTTTTGCTCATTTTTTTATTCTTTTTTATATTCACGCTTTTCTTTTCTTGCTATTTTTGTTGAGCTCTTGCCCCTTTTTGTTGCAGTTTTCAGACTTAAATTCTGACTTTTTCCATTTTTCACAATTCCAGGCTTTTTGGGTTTTTCGGGTTGTCAAACGAAAGGAAAACTTTTATTTGGCCCAAAATGGGTTACAAAAGGGATGATTTTTCATAACTTTTTATGGCCAATATTTTTGGGTAACAAACGATGGCCTACTTCATTGTCCAAAATATTAATTGCGTTGCCATATGCGTTTCAAGATGAATTTAATTTAGAGATTTCTTCGGTACGTTTTTCAAGGCAATATCACACACATTTCTCAAAATCGATCAAAGTGAAAGACTTGAGATCCTCGAGGACTTATTAGACCGCTGAAAAGAACTTTGATCTAACAATTAACTCGGATTGATTTATAAATTTCACAAAGATGAAAGGCTCGAATCTCACCGGGGTTGTTAATCTCCATATTTGTTCGTTAAGTCGCTTACGTTCGCTCAATTTCCATCCTTGGTCAATTTCGGCTTTGTGTACTGTGTTTTTATAATTTGAGACTTTAACCTGACTTTTAGTGATATTTTTGAAAATTTTGAATTCCAATTTTTATTTATTTTGAAGAAAAAATATTTTTGGATTTTTCAAAGATTTTATGATTTTTTTGTGAAATTTCTAGGCATTTTTGAAAATTTGTGAAGTTTTAGAAAGACACACTTGTGACCCCCCCCCCCCCCCCTTACTTAAACTTTTGCATTGTCCTCAAGCAAAAAGGACTAAAATCTAACTCAAAGCGAATGAAAAGTGCGAGAAAATAAAATAAACAAATATTTAAAATGCATAAAGACACTAAATGACACTAACACATGACTCAATAATACAATAAAAATCACCCCATACGCGTCGGGGGTGCGACGACCTCTGTCCTAAAACTTACTCAACCTAGTGTGTGGGGTCCTCCAATCATAAATCAAAAGTCTGAACAATTGGAAGTCAACCCAATAGAAGAAGTATACATATGGAGGCACATAATGAATGCGGTGAGTGAAATCGACATGCACCACCACGTCATAACATAAATGGTCACACTTGAAGATTCTATCATGCTGAAATTCTTACTGACACATTACGCCTATATTTTTCTCTAACTCGGGAACGGATAAATTGGGCTTCAAATAGGATGAGACTCGAGTTATGTCCTCGATCTCATCCAAGAAATCCAATGACATGTGTGAACGTGGTGGAAAGTGACAATGCGATATGAGAAACCATGCGTCACCGGATGGAAATGCTCGAATTATTTTATCAATCTCATCGCTAATAGATAAAATCCCACGTTTTAGCATACTTTGAAAAGGCTCGGGTGAACATTCATAAAGAATGAATTTATCTATCATGTCATTCCACTCTCTCTCATCTAGGTCACCAAATGAGTTAAAAAATGATTGAACTTCAAGAGTGAGGTCCCTATCCACTGGGCCGAATTCTTTCTCAAAATCTCCAAGACTTATATATAAACATAATTCGGTTGTGTCACTATCCCGTGGGGTATTCTCAAAACTCATATCTTCATTTATTTTTTGATTTATTTTTTGATTTTTTATTGGCTTTTTAAGAATTAGAGTAAAATTTTTTATTAACTCGACCTTACCAAAATGTCTACCTACTTCCCCGGTAATGGCACCATTTTGATCGAGTGGAAAACTGAGCATCCGTATAATACGCTAGTTGTTGTTATCGACTTCTAACCAAAATACAAAAACCTAAACTGTAACTACACTCTTGCGGAGTATAGTGGCTAGTCTGGGTATCGAATCCTTAGGGAAGTAGGACGAGTGAACGTGACGACAAAGGTAAGACTGTTAACCATAACTTGACTCTAAAAAGAAACAAAAAGATGATTGAGATGGGAAATAACTAATTAACTAAATGCAAACTCTAAATTACTTAAAAGACTGAAGATGATTAAACTAAAACTTGAATTATATGATGAGAAAAACAGGTCGGGAATTTAATCCTTCAACCCTAGAGTATTGCTGGTATAAAACTAATCGTAAATTTAAGTGATTAATTAGACCCATAATTTAGTACTCCCAAGCATTACGTATATTAGGTTCAAGCCCGCACCATACTTAATCAGAGGACGAGTAAATCGATATTGCAATAGTTACATTCGAATTGCATTCTGAAGAATCCCGGTTACCCTGAAGCAAACGAGATCCAAAGATCTACAATTGTCGCGTTTCTATGCAATACGGTCATAATAAACCACTAAATTTAGAGGATTAATTTTATATGCATGCAACTACCACATTAGGTTGACTTCATGCATCCCAACCTTTAAAAACCTAGTCTAACATGGTGAAATTAATGAAAACTACGTTATCTACATTGCATGAACTCATAATTGCTTGGAAAGAGAGATGAAATATGAGAAATAATAATAAAAGTGCTGGAAATAAAAGTTACCACGATTGAAGAACAAGCTCATGCAAGAAGAAATCAAAGATTGAAGAAAAATCGGAAAAGCTCTTGAATTAATGGTGCAAAGTATGTAAATTCTTCTCCTACATGTTTCTACTTGTTATGAAGATTTTACATCAATGAAATCCTCTTAAAAAGAGTCCTAATGACTAAATATATAGGCTAGAGGTCGTTTAGAAGATTTCCCAAAACATAAAACTCTTTTGGCTAAAAGATAAGCACAAAATAAAAATCCCGTATCTGGCAATTTGTCACACTTAGAAAGCGTGACTAATTTTGTAACGAATCTGGAGCGCGACTAATTTTGCAACAGATTCGGAGAGTGAATGATTTTGTAATGGATATGGAACGTGACTAATGACCATATCGGTTCTTTTAGTTTTCATCAACTTCGATCCGTCTTCGGCCCGGGGTTCACTGGAGCTTTTGTATTTCGGATCGGTCTGATCCGAATCGGTCCGATTTTCTTTGACTTTTTATTTTATCTTTGACTACACCTAACTCTCACACCGAGACTCTGATTGAGGTTCCGTTTTTTCCAGTCTTCTTGTAAATGAAATCTCTTCAACTTTCCAGTTGGCCTCACCTCCTGAATAAGGCTACCAAATTACGATAATGCCCTTTAACTCCCCATTTCTTAGTTTTCTTTCACTGTTTTGAGTTCTCTTTGGCACTAACTTGTATGAAATACCTGTAAAACACATAAGAGATACAAAAAATATGAAATACTTACCAAAAAGCGTTAGTAGAATAAATGTGAGACAAATCCAAGACATTTACACCGCACGGGATCATAAAAATACCAAAATTAAGGGGATAAATGTGAAGAATTTAAGACTAATCGTTGAACCTCCGTGCATTCAAACATTCAAAAGTGCCCCAGTATGTCCTTCTTCCATTGGATAGCAGTCATGACATTAGAAGCTCACATAATCTTTTATTCAACCTAAGTATCCGTACGTATATATCCTCAATATTACCCGTACTTGTTATAACGATTATTCTCCTCTATATCATATAATAATTATGTAGATATCTCTCACATAATTTTAATTATCAATATCATATAATATTCCAACATTAACCCAAGTCCCTAACTCAAAGATAATGTACTAAAATTATTTAAGTCTCATCCAGGGCCAAAATGTAATTTTCCAAACTTTTTTGGGCTAAACTGGACAATTCTGAAATCTCATTTGATGTCAAGGCAATCTCGCTTGAACTAGGCTGTTCGAATGACATAGTTTGAACAAAATTATGACGAACTGATACACTGAATTCTCATTTTTAATCTTGTTTGAATGATTTCGTTCGAATGAGTTCCCCAGGTCGTTCGAACGACTTTTCAGCAAATCGAGAATAATCCCAAGATTTTTGCGTTTTTCTTAGTTTCTCACAACCCAATACTTACGGATTCTACTCTAACCAAAACCCAGATATTCTAATGTTATTTAAACATCTTCAAGGGTGATTTTCACATAAGATAAACATCATAGGTTCATAAGAGTATTATCATCAAACCTATTAAATCCTTAAAATGTCAATTATCTAAATTATCCCTTTTTATACTTCTTAAAAACCCAGAATTTAGAATTATCATATTATATATAAATCATCAAATTTCCATATTCAACGTGAGTAGGATTCATCTGCATGCAATACCTATCATCATTTTCACATCTTCAATAAACATATGTATCCCCTACATGTAAAACCTATCCATTTTGATGTTCATAGCCTTTACATGTATAAATATCCAACTACATGAATTTTCCTACCCATTAAACTTGATTTATCAATCATTTTAATCCCAAATTCATAAGTTCTTCAATCCAAAAGAAACCCTATTCTATCATGGATAATATAACCACCATAATAGATCAAGGATTACACTTGCCTCTTAGTGTAGGGCAGAATCTTTGGAGAAGATAATATTAGAACCTCCTCTTCCCTTTTTTTTGTGACTTTTTGGCGACTCTCCGGTGGTGGTGCAAGGTGTAGAGATGGTGGTTGGCCCTTGGTTTCCACTAGATGACTCTTTCTCTCCACAAAAACCCTTTCACTTTCTCTAGATGACTATTTCTCTCCACAAAAACCCTTTCACTTTCTCTAGATGACTTTTTACTCTCTCTCAAAAGTTCTCACAAGTGATTTGATGAAATGAACATTACTTAGAGTCTAAATAGACATATATAACAAGTCTCCAAGGCTAGCTAAAAGATAAAAAAACGTGTATACTATTCATCTCTTAAGCGAAATGACTAAAATGCCCCCTTGCGGTGTCCTTTCATCTTCCAATTGTCACGAGACCCAAATCAAACCCCCGGGGTATACTTTTCTGCCTATTTTGACTCTTCCGAACTCTACGGCGCACTCGAAATCATCATTCGAATGACATAAAAATAAATCTCCTTTTATTTCCCAACTTTAGTCCCGACACGACTCATAAGCGTGTCCCGACTTAATTTCCATTTTTTCCATATGTGTAGCTCCCAACAACAATTATTATATTCACATATTACTTCTATATCGCTAAGTAATATTCAAAATGATATATTAATTTTATATCTAGTAATATTAAATCCGAATTAATCCTAATTAATTTTCCATAATTATTTCCAATTAATCCCCATCTATTTAGCCCATTAATCTTTAATTAATTTCATATTAAAAGTCTTTAAAATTACGGGGTATTACATTAACTTATTTTCAAAACAAATTGGGAGAAAAATTCTAAGGATGAATTATGGGCCGAGGGAATACGTCGGGGTATTTTGGTTGAGATATGCGGCGTTATTTAAAAATTAATTAAAATGGGAATTAATTAAAGATTAAAGTTGGGAAATCGACTCGGATATTTCTGGGCTAGTGCTACGGGTGTTAGGAACGGATTAGCTGGGTTTAAATTTTATATATGTATGTATGTATGTATGTATGTATGTATGTATGTATGTATGTATGTATGTATGTATGTATGTATGTATGTATGTATGTATGTATGTATGTATATATATAATAAAGTAGGAAACTTATGCATGTCATAAGATTGATCGATGATGTCATCAATATGATTTATTCATGTAATGCCTCTATTTCCCCTCACATCTTTGATTACCCCTCTTTTTTTATTTACCAAATTTATACTTCAATTCAAAATTAGGGGTATTTTCGTAAACACCTCCTATACACACTATCATCACAAACCCTCATCCACTTACTTCACTCCCCGATCTCTCTCTACCCTTTCCTTTCAACCCATCCCACCAAATAGTCTCTCCATAGCTTTCCCTCCCATGCCCCCTCCCATGGTAATCTCTCTCTCTCTCTCTCTCTCTCTCATGCACACTTCTAGGGTGCGATTTTGAAATTTTATTATGTAGATCTATTTTGTTAGGGTTTTCTATATATGTATTTGAAGTTATTGTTGTTTTCGTATACATTTTCTTAGATCTTATTTCTTAGGGCTTTTGGAATGGAGTTTTTATGTGGTTGATGGAGTTTTTTATGTGTTTAGATCAATTTTTACGTTTGGTGTACTTTCTAAAAAAAGGATATAATGCGTATTTTCTAGGTTTAAATTTCTTTAATCTCTAATGCGTATCTTCAAGTATTCTTCCATTCATGAGATCAGTTGAGGATTTGGTAAAGATCTATGCAGTCAAATTTTATGTGGTGTATATTTTGTTCATTTCTTATGTAGATTTGCTAATATGACTTGGTATTGTGTTTTTTTCATACCTCATCCAAGTTCTTATATCTTATTTTTCCACCAAAACTGGTTCTATTGACACATTTTTTTCTCTTATTTTGTGTTTATGTGCAGGATATTCTGAGAGAGAAAAAAAGTCGGATTTAACTTGGTAACATAGGTGTTTGATAAAATGTTTATATGTTTTTTTTGTTTTGTATTAATTTCAGAATTATAGTTGATTTTGATTTTATTTGCAGCCGTATGTTGTTTTAATACAGCTTTTAAGGTTATTGTGAAGAAATTAATATAGATTTTAAGGTTAATTGCTTTCACAATATATACGTTTAAGGCTTAAAAAGACATAAAATTTTAATATTAACTTTCTAATTATATTTAGTGGGTATAATGTTGTATTGTATATTGTAAATTTATTTGTTGCATACCTATTGTTTGAAACAATGCCAAGTGAGTCTTTTAGATATATTGGTTTGGGTGGTTATTTAGCTTACTGGATTATTTCGCCACAGTTCTTCGATGCGGTGATCAAAAGTGTATGTTTTTCTTTCTAAATCGATCTTAATGTTTTGCTATCGAAGAGCACGTGTTTGAAGTTCAAATTTAAGGCTTTTCTTTGCGCTAAATGCCCACATCTTATGGACATTATTAAGAACCCAAGTCTAAGAATCCTTCAATTTTGTATTCACATCAGTTGATATTAATTTGATGAACAATTGAATAATGTTAATTACAGAAGACACAACACACTGTTGGAGCATTGGTGGTTGTGAAACCTGGGGAAAAGGTAATTGATAAGTCTTTTAATTACTTTTAAGAATACACAAACATTTTAAGCCATCAAAAGGACCTAAATTTCAACTTGTTCAATGGATTATCAGACCTAAAATTCTGCATATAAAATGGTATTTTAGGTTTGTATGTAAAAAATCAAATTTTATATACAGACATTGAGAAGTCTTTTAATGGATTACTAGACCTAAAAATTCATTTTATATACATTCCTAAAATTTTATATACAGCTTAGGATACCTAAAATTTTCAATAATGTACAGACAACTTAGCAGCTTTGCTATTTTTCAATTCTTTTTGTCTATTTGTATACATATTTTCTATGTTTCGGAATGGGTAGTCAAGTTGAGATGGGTTTAGGAATGGGTTGTGCGGGCGGGTCAGGTTTGAGTCCGAACGGAGTGGGATAAGGGACTAGCTACCGAAGTTTGGAGCAGGGGTAAAAGTCGATTTGAGGCACAAATAGCAAAGCTGCCGGAGTTCGGAGCAGGGGAGCAGCATCAATTATGGGACAGATTAGCTGAATTTTAATTTCAAGCCTATCTTCCATTGAGTTTTTATGATGAAGTCCATTTGCAGGCTTCAGGTGTGCCTATTCAAAATCTCCTTGACAAGCTGGGAAACATATTAGGTGAATTTCTACTTGCTGATTTAAAATTGAGTTTTGATGTTTCTTCTTTTAACGGTAATGCCCTGGAGGAGGAATAATCACATTAATAGTGATAGTTATAAGGTGGTGGTAGGCTTTGCCTCTAATTTTGGTCAAGGAACTAACATGATGATTGAAGCTAAGGCTTTACTATCGAGCAACTTGGCAAGGAGTTCATTTAGATTTTAACCTACACTATAGGTCAGTGGCATGCCTTATTTCCTTATATGCCCAAAGTATCTCATTTGGGTATCTTATTTGTTGGCCAGATTTTCCCTCTCTAGCATGGATGACCACTTATTTTGTCATGTAAACCAGTTTGATAAACTAGGTGGATGGTATTTGATAAAATGCCCAAGAGAGTTATATTGCCCAAGAGAGGTGTTGATGTAAAAAATTAGATCACTGTAATAATTCAATCACAGATAAATAAATGAGACAAAAGATTTTTAAGTGGTTCAACCTTATAAGAATGGCCTACGTCCACTGTTGTGTTATTGCTGAATGTATGGGAATTCTCGATTACAAGAAATTCCGTTCCAGATTCGGTCCCCTACAATGAGGGTTGTACAATGTATTTATAGCCCTGAGGCTGTAAAGTGAAAGGGTAATACATTAAATGATATACATATGAAAGGGTAATACATTTAATGCCCTCTTTGCGTGTGCGTCTTAATGATAAGCATTTAATGAATCAGTTGAACTGTTGGTTATCCAGCTATTAATGCTTTGTTCGAGATACAGCTCGGACCACCTGAGTTGTTCGGACCGCCTAAGCTTCTCGGTACCCAAGAGTTCCTCGGAGAGGCATTGTTCCTAGGAGCATGTGAGTTCCTCGGGTAAGCAGTGTTCCTCGGGGAACTAGTCTTCCTCGTTGTAGTCTTATTCCTCGGAGCGTGTGGGTTCCTCGGAAGTGTTTGTAGTTGCCATGAAGATAGCCACGTGTCTTCATATGATTGGTCCACGTCAGTAGATTAAATTTGGTATCAACAAAAGCCCCCAATGTTTCATAGTTCGAAATTTGAGGAGTATGGGACATTCTTTCTCGGAATATGGTAGCTTTAAATAGACTTCCTGATTTTTAGGAGAGTTTCCCTTGTATTTATTTCTCCTTCCTAATTCGTAGAATCATGCTTTTTTGGACTTTTCTGCGTGCTTCGATTCCCGCGTCACTTTTCGTCTTTTTAGCCGCTGTTGCCCGCTTTGATTCCCGCGCCACTTTTCATCTTTTTAGCCGCCGGTAACGTAATCATCCTTTTTTTTGTAATCATTACTTCACCATTTCCCAAGGCAAGGTATTTAAACTTCACAGACACTCCCATCGTCTTCTACCTTTTCAAATTTTTATCTTCGAGTTTTTCATTGTCTTCTACTCTCTTGTGCGTTCATCTCTTCCGTCGTTCATTGTCAACAACTTCCGTCTTTTTTCTGTAAGATCTTCTTCCTTCTTCTTCATTTCTTTATTCACCATGGTTTACCTTGTTGAGTCTCTTGAGAAGTTTCATTCTGATTTCTCCATATCCTCTTGGGTTGTCTTGGAAAAAATTTCTGAGCCTTCTGATTATTTCAATTTGGCTGAGGGACATTGGTTCCCCAGTCTCTTTTTTGCTGAATGTGGATTTTCTTTTCCACCTAATTCCTTATGTCTGGAATTCTGTCAGTATTTCGATGTTGTTCCTGCACGAATAGCCCCCAACACATGGAGAATAGTTAATGGGGTGCATAGATTAAATCAAGTGCATGGAACTCGTATAGGAATCCCAGAAATCATGTTCTGCTATAGATGGGCAGTTAATGATAATATTTATTATTTAAAAACTAGATTTTTAAATAGAGCCTTAGTAGTCAATCTCCCTGATGCCAATAGGGATTATTTTGAACACGGGGTTGTCATAAAAAATTGGCAACACTATCCATTAACTGGAGATGAAGTTTACCAGGGTCCCAGATGCCCTCCTTATGGCAATGGGATAGGTTATCTTTATTTCATTTTATTTATTTTAAAATCATGTTTATTTTGTGTTTGATAAAATGTGCCACTGATAACAAATGTTTATTTATTTGCAGTTGATAACAAGAGAAAATGCCCAAAAGAAGCAGATGTCACTATAAGGCATTTGAAACTTATTTGGAGTCTGCATCAAAGTGTTGCTAATGAGCATATTAGATCAGCTTCTTATCTGCTCCAGTAAAAGAGCTATACCACTTCTTTCACTGCTCGTCCAGTGATAAGTGAGTCAGTGCCAGTACCAGCCTCCACCAGTTCATCGCCTGAATCCCATATTCCTTTAAGTGAAAGGATGAAGAAGAGAAGACCTCCTACCCTGTTTGAGAAGACTGCCTCCGGTTCTGGGGAGGAAAAAAGGAGTAGGATTGATGTCCCAAAGGAGGGGACAAAGAAGACTGATGCAGCTCCTCCAGCTGCTCCTGCTAAAATTACCGAGAAGGTTGCTGAGAAGCCCGCAGTGGCTCCGAGCAGGTCTGCTGCTCCTGGAGAGCTGATTATGATATCACTGACCAAGGGTTCTTCCTTGGTTGAATCTGTACCTGTTCCCCCAAGGAGGCTGAAGAAGGGCTTCTCGGTCAATTTAGCTGATACCATCACTCAGCCCCCAGCTGTTGGGACTGGAGTTCCCACTTTTGTTCCCCTGAGCTCTGACATGAGCTCGGTAAAGCCCTTGATCATTCCCGAGGTTCAAGGTACTGAAGAAAACCTTACTCGGGATATGGTTACCTCACTAGATGCTCGTCACCTTGCTTCTATAAGTCTCTTTACTTAGAATTTTTCATATTTCCTTTGTCATTTCTGTTTCTAACTTGCTTTCTTTTTTTTGTTCATAGTTGACGAGCTGCTTTAATATTATCCTGAAGAAGGATGAAGCGATTAAGGCTTCTTGCTCCTCGTCTAGTGTGGAGGGAGCTCTGGAAGAAGCTACCAAGTCTCTGGCAGATTCTCGCCAGAAATATGCTGATGATTGAGCTGTCTGGGAGAAGAAACTTGCCTCCTCCGAGCAAGAAAAAGCTCAGGCTGTTGATGCCTCCACGGAGTTAGAGAAGAAAAAGAATGCCCTAGAGAAGGCAAATGAAGAGCTTGAAAAGAAGCTCAAAGCTGCTGGAGAGCTTGAAGATAAGCTCAGAGTTGCTTAGGAGAGGTTGGGCCAGCTTCAAGAAGTAGGTCGGCAGAAGGAAGAGGCAGAAAATAAATTGAAGGCTGCTGAGAACTTATTGTCCGAGAAGCTTGCCTTAGAGAAGGCCAAGAGGAAAGTTGCTGTGAAGAAGTCCTTCAGCTCTGGCTGGGACAAGGGGTGGGATAAGGGATTGGCTTCCATGGTATCTCAAGTGGACTATGGTAGTCTAAAGTATTTTAGGGATGGATGGGTTGCTGCCCTTCAGGAAATGAAGGTCGACGAGTCATCCGAGCTCTTCCAGAGACATATCCCTGGTCCCCCTCCAACTCCAGAAGAATTAGAAGAGGACGAGGCTACATCTGAAGAGTCTTCGATGGTGATAGGAGATCATGCCCTAGCCATTCATCCTACTGCCGAGGAAGATCAGCAAATCATTTCTTCCTCCGAGCAACTGCCTACTCTCCCCGAACAACTATCCCTTCCTTCCGAGCAACCTACCTCTTCATCCCAGCCTCCCGAGAAGGTTTTGGGAGATAAGGAAAAGGTGTAGTGTTGTTCGGGTTTCTCTTTATTTTGTTTCTCTTTATCAAATGAAACTCAGAAGATGTAACTCTGAATTATGATCTAATAAAACTTGAACTTTTTGCATACTGTTGTCTATCTTTCATTCATACTCTGCTTATTCTTCTTATTGATGATTGTTCTTCTTTCTCTGCTAGTTTCTGGCCAGGATGGATCTGCTATCTGCCCATGATACAAAGTTGCTGCAACAGTGCAATGAGTACTTTAAGGCTGGTCACACAGACTTGAGTGCTGCACAAGTTGCCGACATCCTTGGTTATGATGCTTCAGAACAGGCACTTGAAGCATATCAGTACCTGGAGTGTCTTCTTGACCGAGCAGTGGCCAATAATGTGGCTTACTATGAAATAATCGAGGATCTCCAGTGTACCCTTGAAGACCTTCAGAATCAATACAAGGAATCAACTACCCTGTTGCATGAGGGGTACGAAAAGAAGTACAAGCTGATCATGGCTGACAAGGGCTACGAGAAGCTTTTGGCTGGGTATGATCTAAGGGAGAGAACTTTGAAGGGTGAGGTCGAGGAATGCAGACAGATTGCCAAGTTGCTGGAGCAAGAGAACAACAACTTGCAAAAAGAGCTATCACAATTGAAGTCTACAGCCTCCACTTCCAGTGCCTTTATCCCAGTGACTGACGAGGGATTCTCATTCTTAGAGGTTGAGAATGCCAAGTTGAGGGACGAGTTGGAGACTTTGAAGAGTTCAGGCACCTCTACATCTTCTTGTGGTCGAGAAAGAACTCCTCGGGGACGAGCAAGAGCAGCTCGGGTTCTTGTCGAGGAATAGAGAACTCAGTCTGCGTTAGAGAACCAAGCTTTCCAATTAATGGTGAAGAACCAGGCTTTGTCTGACATGTCAAAGAAGATTAGGGACTTGGAAAAACAACTCTCTATGCAGAAGTCCGTCTTGGAGAATAAGGATCTTTTCATCAAGAATCTCCACGAGCAGTTAAAAAGGCTAACCTATCAATTCCACAAACAACCCAGGGAGTTCTGGATGGCTGGATACAACGAAGCATTATTCCATTTGGACGATCGTATCCAGAATGCCAACAATGAGGGCTACAAGCAAGGCTGGCTGAATGCCTTAGGTGTGCTGAAGCTCGAACAAGGTCACTATCTGTGGGACTACCATGATCCCGGGTTGCTCGACTTACCTGTGCCACCATACAATTTGGAGATGGATTGGATCCCTGCTCGGGCCATTCCTCGGAGGTTAATTTCAAAGTATCTTGGTGACTACAATCTTCACTCTCAAATCGAGGTATCTCATCCCGAGCATCTCTTAGATTGACCATCCGTGATGAATGTCAGGATGCTGAAGGATCTTAACTTTATCAATTCTCCTCAGTCTTTAAATGATCCGCCTGCTGGCGAGGAACCTGTGTCAAAAGCAGAGGCGAAGAGACCAGTAGAATAGGAATTTTTGATGTAATAGTTAGTATACATGTCAATGTAACTGTAATTTCATTATCAATGTAATTTATTTTGAATTTAATGAATGATTTTTATTTTGTTTGCAAATTTTGATTGCCATTGTCTTGTAGTTGTCAAACACTTTATATTTATGCATATCTGTTCAAAAGATAACAATATTGTGTTGCTTATCGACCAACTACAGTTAGTGGGTTTTTATCCCCGACCAGCCATACTTGGTAGATTTTTTTTCTTAAATGTTTCCGATCAACCAAGGTCGGTAAATTTTCTTTGTCGACTAACTATAGTTGGTGGGTTTTTATCCCCGACCAGCCATTGTTAGCAACTTTTGCATCTTCTGGAATAATCTTACCTCCCGACCAACATAAGTTGGCATTTTTGAGAATGTACGTACCTTCCGACCAACATAAGTTGGCATTTTCGAGCATATTTTGTTTCCTAGCCAAACAGGTTGGCATTTTTAGTAATATTTCGTTTCCTATCAAAACAGGTTGGCATTTTTAGGAATATTTTGTTTCCTAGCCAAACATGTTGGCATCTTTAGGAATATTTCGTTTCCTAGCCAAACAGGTTGGCATTTTTAGGAATATATTGTTTCCTAACCAACCGAAGTTGGCATTTTTAGGAATATCTTGGTTCCTAACCAACCGAAGTTGGCATTTTTAGGAATATTTTGTTTCCTAACCAACCGAAGTTGGCATTTTTAGGAATATTTTGTTTCCTAACCAACCGAAGTTGGCATTTTTAGGAATCTTTTGTTTCCTAACCAACCGAGGTTGGCATTTTTAGGAATATTTTGCTGAGCAGTCTGAGCTTTGCCGAGTTTTGCCGAGTAGTGTGTAGCACTAGTATTCCCAAAAAAATTCTCAATAAAAAGGAGAGACTTTGGCAGAATATCTTCGTTTTATTAATACTGATGGAACTGTGTTACATATACATCATTGATAATACTTGCGCAGGTGCTCTGCGTTCCATGCATTCTTAAACTCCTCACCTTCTAAAGTTGCTATTCGATAAGTTCCTGGTCGAACAACTTCTGTAACTCGGTATGGTCCATGCCAGTTTGCTTCCAACTTATTATGTTTTTGAATTACTTTCTTCAGCACATAGTCTCCTTCTTTCAGGTCGCACTTCTTCACCCTTTTGTTGTAGAACAGAGCTGTTCGCTGCTGGTAAGCAGCATTTCTAATGGCTGCTTCTTCTCTAACTTCCTCGAGCATGTTTAAATCCAGTCTTCTCATTAAGTCCCTGACAGGGGAATTGAAATTCAGTACCCTGTGTGTTGGGAGGCCCAACTCGGCAGGTATGACAGCTTCACTTCCAAATGCCAGCATGTATGGTGATTCTCCAGTTCCTACTCGAGGAGTAGTTCGGTAAGCCCAAAGTAATGATTGTAGTTCGTTGATCCAGTTTTCTTTTGCATCATCCAATCGTTTCTTCAAACCGTTTAGCAGCGTTCTGTTTGTCACTTCAGTTTGTCCATTGCTTTGAGGATGGCCTGGTGCTGAATGAACCTTCAAAATGTTTGACTGATGACAATAGGCGGCAAACTCCTCGTTATCAAATTGTGTTCCATGGTTTGTGATGAAAGCATGAGGGTGACCATATCGTCAAATGATGTTCTTCCAAACAAATTGGTACACCTTCTCGTATGTCATGTCAATGAGTGGCTCAGCTTCTGCCCACTTAGTAAAATAATCCACTACGATGACGAGATACTTAAACCTTCCTCGGGTCGTTGGCAGTGGTCCAACCAAATCTATTCCCCACATGGCAAATGGCCAAGGAGAAGTTATGGGTGTCAACAATGCTTGTGGAGTTCTTTGGATTGAGGAAAAATGCTGGCACTTGTCACACTTCTTGGCATAAGCTATACAATCAGCCCTCATCGTCGGCCAGTAGTATCCCTGCGTCATCACCCTTTGCAAAAGCATCTGACCTGCTACATGTGCTCCACAAGACCCCTCATGGATTTCTTCAATCAATTCTTTCACCTCGGAGGGATGTAATCATCTCTGCAAACCTGCTATAATTCCTCGTCTATATAAAAAACCATTAGTTAATACATACCGAGCCGCTTTAAACTTCAATTTCTTGGCTGCGAGTTTGTCAATTGGCAATTCTCCCTCCTCGATATACGCCCTGATGGGATCCATCCAAGATGGTCCTAAATCAAGGGTGATAAAGTTCATCGTCAGATCTTCATCTATACTCCGACCATCTAACACTTCAATTGGGATTGTTCCTTGTAGCTCGGTGCGAGTAGCTGATGCTAGTTGAGCTAGGGCGTCTGCTCTCGCATTCTCCATTCTTGGTAATCTGACCAGCTGAATAGCGATAAATTCTGATACCAGCTCCTTTGCCTTTGCATGATATCTGATCATTAATTCTCCTCTAACTGCATATACTCCCATTATTTGGTTTACAATCAACTGAGAGTCACTGAAGATCACAACCTGTTGCGCCTCCATAATTTTTGCCAAATTAAGCCCTGCAATCATGGCCTCATATTCAGCCTCATTGTTGGAAGCTTTGAATTAGAAACACAAGGCGTATTCCATGTCGACCTCGTCCGGAGTGCTCAAAACTATCCCCGCGCCACATCCTGCAGTGCAAGATGAGCCATCTACATATAGCCTCCATATAGGTAACTCGTCTTTAAATTTCGAATCAGTCAGAGTTCCTTGGTGAAATATTTGCTGCTTCCTTTCATCCTCCCCGAATTTTTCTCGCTCCTCGTCGATCATCTTTTCTTGCCCTTTTACCAATCAGAGTTGGTCCGAGCTCGAATTTAATGATCATGTAACATCCATTTGCCCTTTTACCAACCGGAGTTGGTCTGAGCTAGTGTTTGTCGATCCTGTAACATCCACAGGTTGATCAGCGAGCAACTCTTGTTCCTCATCCGGAGTCCTCACAACTATCTCTGCATCAAATCCTGTAACATCCACACGCCCTTTTACCAATCGGAATTGGTCTGAGCTTGTGTTTGTTGATCCTGTAACATCCACAGGTTGATCAGCGAGCAACTTTTGCTCCTCGGGGGTATCAGGATAGGTGAACTCCGCTATAAAATCTGCTACAGCCTGCCATTTTAATGATGATCTGGGTTCATAAATTATATCATATTCACCGAGCTCTATTGCCCAGTACATCAATCTCCCTGATTTTTCTGGCTTATGAAGGGCTTGTCTCAATGGCACATCGGTATATACTACTATAGTATGAGCCTAGAAGTATGGCCTCATTCTCCTACTCAACTCAATCAGTGCCAGTGCTAATTTCTGCAGCCTTGGATGTCTGATCTCTGCTCCTCGGAAGGCCTTACTTGTGTAGTAAATTGGTTTTTGCACTCCATTCTCCATTCTGATCAACGCCGAGCTAACTGCATTCTCGGACACTGCAAGGTACAAATATAATTTTTCTCCCATCACCGGCCTGGACAACAGTGGAGGTGCTCCCAAGTATTTCTTCAAGTCTTGAAAAGCCTTCTCACATTCATCATTCCACTCAAAAGGTTTTCTGAGTGTCTTGAAGAATGGGAGATATCTATCAGTTATTCGCGACACAAATCTGTTGAGTGCCGCTATTCGTCCTGTAAGACTCTGTACTTCCTTCTCCGTCGTTGGAGATCGCAGCCCTAATAGAGCTTTGATCTTTTCAGGATTTGCTTCAATTCCTCGTTGATTGACAATGTACCCGAGGAACATGCCTTCTCGTACTCCAAATATGCACTTCGTCGGGTTTAGCCTCATTTGATATTTATCTAGTTGATCAAAAGTCTGACTTAAGTCAACTAGATGATCGTCATCTTTCTTGCTTTTTGTCGGCATATCGTCAACATAGACTTCCATATTGTCACTGATTTGTTCAACAAATACCTTGTTCATCAGCCTCTGATATGTCGCACCTGCATTTTTCAAACCAAAAGGCATAACATTATAACAATAAGTTCCCCTAGGGGTAATGAAAGAAGTACTCTCCCTGTCTTCAGGTTTCATTTTGATCTGATTGTAACCAGAATAAGCATCCATGAAGCTCAGCAACTCGTGTCCCGAGGTAGCATCCACCAGCTGATCAATTCGGGGCAATGGAAAGTGATCCTTTGGGCATGCTTTGTTGAGGTCGGTGAAGTCTACACACATCCTCCACTTGTTGTTCTTCTTCTTTACCATCACCACATTAGCTAACCAATCTGGATATTTAACATCTTTAATGAAACAAGCTTTCTAGAGCTTCTCGACTTCTTCCTATATAGGTTGATTCTTCTCGGGACTGAATACTCTTCGTCTCTGCTTCACAGGCTTGATTTCCTTATTCACATTGAGCTCGTGACATAAGAAGTTTGGGTCTATCCCAGGCATATCTTCATGACTCCACGCAAAAGTTTATCTTCTGCTTCTAAGGAAAGTTATCAAGTCTTGTTTTAATGAGGCTTCCAACGATGAACCTATTTGATTAGTTCGCTCAGGGTGTTCGTCATCCAGAATGATGTTTTCAGTAGCTTCCACCACTTGACCCTTCACTAGTTGCGACTCATCTCGAGGATCCAATGTTTCAATTTCTCCACCTTCATCCACTTGATAGGTAGTAGTCTTTTTCTTTGATTCTTCCAATTCCTCTTGCTCAGCGGATGAATAATAGCATTCCCGAGCTACTCTCTGATTACCTTTCACAACTCCTACTCCAATGTTTGTTGGAAATTTTAGGCACTGATGCACTGTAGATGGTACAACCTCGAACTTCTTCAATCCTACTCTTCCCATGATGATATTGTACGATGATTGGACATTCTTATCCATCACGAAGAAACATATTCTTTCTGTCCGACAAGTAGGCCACGTACCAATGAATATATCCAACTTGATCGTCCCAAGTGGAAATACTTTCTCGCCAGCAAAACCTATGAGGGGTCTGTGGTAAGGCTCCAGTTGAGATAGCTTTAGATTTAAACTATCGAAACACGAGTAGAACATAATATCTGCCGAGATACCATTGTCGACCAGCACTCTTGAAATCATTACCTCCTTCATTCTCATCATGATCACCAGTGGATCATCGTGAGGATATAAAACACCTGCAAGGTCATTTTTTTGAAAAACCGATGACCAATTTCTCCTTGTTCACCTTTCTTGGGCGATCTTCCTCAACTAGATTTATTCGCTGAATGTACGAGCAAGCTTAAGCCTCACCGAGGTAAGCTTTTCTTTCTGCAGTAAGGTCTCCTCCTCCTGCATCTCCTCCTGTAATAACATTACAATCAAATGACCCAAAACGTATTGAAAATACCTCTCATTTTGGCTGCCTTGGTTTCTTGGGAAGATCGGGGTCATCCTCCGGATCAACTTCATGGTTTCTCTTCTTGTTCTCCTCTGCTCAACGAGGAGATCTAAACCTCTCTTTAGTTCGGTCGTTGTTTCTTCTTTCGCCTCCCTGATCAACATACTTTGTTATCTTTCCTAGTCGGATGAGTGTTTCAATCTCATTTTGAAGAGCTATGAAATTTTTGGTCATATGGCCATGATCGTTGTGGAACTCGCAATATTTTTCCCTATTCCTCGTGTCAGGGTCTGCCTTCATTTTCTTTGGCCAGTTTAACTCCTCGCTGTTCTTAATTTCTTCCAGGACGTGATTGATATTTACCTTCAAAGGTTTGTAATTATCAAATTTCCTCAAGACCTCCCATGACGACCTATTTTTGGATTGTTTGTCACCACCATTGTTCTTATGTTCTTTCTTCTTAGCTTTATCACCTTCCACCTTGGTTTCTTTGGTGTCCATATTTTTCTTCGCAGACATAGCGTCCTCGGCATTCATAATCTTGGATGCTTTTCCCATCAGGTCCGACATGGTTCGAGGTGGATCTTTGGCCAAAGTGTAGTACAACTTGTTTGGCAGCAGTCCACTCATCAAAGCAGTAATCGCTATCTTCTCCTCATAATCAATGACTTCGAGTTTCTCGTTATTAAAACGAGTTATATAATCTCTGATACTCTCACCAGCTTTTTGTCTAACACTTAACAAATGTGCTACTCATTTAACTGGCTTTGATCCAAAGCAGAAATTCCCAATGAATAACTCGGCCAGTTGAAGAAAAGTTAAAATCTTTCCCTGAGGAAGATTATTATACCATATCTGAGCAGATCCGGTAAGAGTTACCGAGAATGCCCTGCATCTCATCTCGTCTGGGACAGCATAGATGTCGGCAGCAGCTTGATATTGAAATAGCGTTGCCAAAGCCGTTTATGAAAATAAACTATTTAAGCAACTCCGAAAGTTTGTTGAAGAAACTCTTTACTTAAATCAAAACGATTTTGAACACAAGATGTGTTAACAAAATGATGTACGAGATATGGACAAGATTTGATAACAAGTTTTAGTAAACAGTTTAAAATGTTTTAAACTCAGCACACTATTAGAAAGGGATGAGAAGATGTAGAAATATTGATACTCAGATTTTTAACGTGGTAAAACCTCAACCTTGAGGAAACATCCACGACTCCCTCTACGGAGTAAAACAAAAAAAATCACTAAAACAAATATATGAGTTACAACCTATTTAACTAACATGCACACAAAAACAAATCTATACAAGTTCAGGATTGTACCCTCTGGCGTCCTTAACTTTTCTGCAGATCTTGTTTGTTGATGTAGTTGTCTCAGTTTGTCAACTCTTCTTTGTTTCAGCACTTTACGTCGACTTATTGTTCACCAAATCTTATAGCCAACACTTTGAGTGTTTGTAGTGTGACAATGTTTGTGAATGGTGTTCTAAAACACATGCATGCACACACACACACTTATTAGTTACAGACGATCCTAATAAATCACATATAAAGTCTATATGCAGTGTATTTGTTATTTTTCTTTCTTACAAAACCAAGAACCTTTTCGACCTTTCAAACTAACCCAGATTCCACGGAGATCTTGCTTAAGAAATCGGTCAAGACCTTTCTCAATCAGTTTTGAAAATATTATGAAGATTGAGAACCCTCCAAGTGCGAATCCCACTAGGTCAGGTTAGGTTTTGTAAAAACAGAAGTAGAAAAACATCTATTGTTGATCTTTGAAGAAGGAAAATGTTTTAACAGAAAATAATCAACAACGAAATTCTCAAGATGAGAAAAAAAAATGCAGCTAAGTGTTCTGTGACATGAAAAACTTCAGATCTATGATTTCTATTGAAAAAGAAACAAGATCTGAGTCTATGTCTAAGTTGGAAATAAGATTTATGAACACAAGGATTTCAGCAACCCAAGATCTCTTAACCAGAACTCTCATAAACCTAAGAAAACACTAAGGATGGTGTTTTTGGTTTTGGTGGTTTTTCTGGAGAGGTAAGTAGTTTGGGCTTGAGAAGTGTTTGGACGAAGTTAGGGTTTCTAACTAGGGTTTGGTTTCTCTCTCTAACTTCTCTCTTCTCTCTTCTCTCTCTTCTCTCTCTCTCTCTCTATTCTCTGAGACTTTGCAAAATGGCAAAAGCTTTCGAAGGCTGAGATGAAGGGTCTTTAAATAGGGAGAGGAGAAGATTCCAGAGCCTCGTTCAAAAACAATGGCTGAGATTGAGTCAAGCTCCATTGACTGCAATCCAAGGGCTCACAACAGGCGGTGGATTAAACAGCCTATGATTGGCTTAAGGTATTACACGGGGATTCACTCAAAAGACATGCAGGCCATCGATAAGGATAGATCCAAGGGCTGTAAGCGTGCGATGGTTTGTCTCAGTAAAGAAACACAGTTTGGTCCAATCAGAAGACAGCAGGTGTTGGCCTGTGAACGAAGGTAAACGCGCGTCACAAAATAATTACAAAGCCAACCCTAAAGTCTCTAGCGCTTTCGGTTTCTACCCAGAGTAACTTTAGGCCAATAAACACAACAATCCATATTTATATAATAACCCCAAGACTTTTTAAATCAAATTTTAATTAAATAAAACCTTGTTTAAAATATGTTTTAAATTCCCAAAAAATTATTAAAAATCAAATTGAGGGATTTAAACACACTCACAACATTAAAACACATAGGGGTGCAATATGATATGCAAGAATCAAATTCTAAGTGTGTGAGTGATGGCTATAGTCTTAGGATCATTACATGATAGATAGAAGAAGAAGCAACCCAATCTCTGAAGCTCTTTGGTTTCTAGGATAGACTCTATTTTGTCACAATTTCCAAACTAGATGAGCTCTTATACAGTCTAGACTCAAATGAGTCAAAAGTATAAGGGCTTCAATCTCCCCCTTTGGAAATATGAGACAAAATCTCCTTTGAGTCATCTCAACTCGTAGGGCGACAACAAAAAAAAAAAAAAACTTATACCTATAAAGGTTCTATCTACCCAAATCCTAGAAAGCAAAAATTACATAACTCAACTATATACAGTTTAACATCCTATTATTACAATGAAGAATGACTGTACAAGAAGAATACCTGCAAAAAATTACTAAGATCAAGCTTTTTAGTATATGCAGTAGACTCAAATTTCTCCCCCATTTTGTCTCAAATGGACAAAGGGAAGAAACTTGGCAAACATAACACGTATTTACTCAGCACAAATCATACCAATAGATTTACGTAAAGAAATGAATCTATTATAATCAAGAGGTTTGGTAAATAAATCTGCAAGTTGTAGATCAGTAGAAAGATAATTGATTTCTAATTCCTTGGTTTCAACTAATTCACGAATAAAATGATGTCTTATTTTAATGTGCTTAGTTCGCGAGTGTTGAACTGGGTTCTTAGAAATGTTAATCGCACTTTGATTATCACAATAGAGATGAAGTGTGGGTTCTAGAATACCATAATCACTTAGCATTTGTTTAAGCCATAACAATTGGGCACAACAGCTACCGGCGGCTATGTATTCAGATTCAGCAGTCGAGAGAGATGTGCAGTTCTGTTTTTTACTACTCCATCCTACCAAGTTATTACCAATATAACAACATGCGCCTGAAGTGCTTTTACTATCATCAGTACACCCAGCCCAATCAGCATCAGTGTACCCAATAATAGTGCTAGGTGTGTCATTCGTGTACCAAATTCCTAAATTTAGAGTGCCTTTAACATATTTAATTATGCGTTTAACAGCGTTTAAATGGCTCTCCTTCGGGTTGTTTTGATAACGCGCACAAACACAAACAGCATACATGATATCAGGACGCGAGGCAGTCAGATAGAGTAATGTGCCAATCATACTACGATATAAGGTAGAGTCTACAGATTTTCCATTTTCATCTTTAGATAATTTCTCTGTAGTACTCATAGGCGTTTTAGCACTCTTAGCACTCTCGAGGCCAAATTTCTTAACTATCTCTAATGCGTACTTAGTCTGCGAAAGAAACAAACCATCTGGTTGTTGTTTGACTTGGAGACCTAGGAAGAACTGTAACTCCCCCATAAGGGACATCTGAAATTCTTTACTCATAATTTCAGCAAAAGATTTTACTTCTGAGGTAGAAGTGGATCCAAATATGATATCGTCTACATAGACTTGAGCGATAGTAATGTGTTTGCCAAACTGTTTGACAAATAAGGTTTGGTCATTTCCACCTCTTTTGAAACCTTTGTCCAGCAGAAAACTGGAGAGTCGCTCATACCAAGCTCTAGGAGCTTGCTTAAGACCATATAAAGCCTTTTTTAACCGAAATACATGAGTAGGATAATTAGGGTCAATGAACCCTTTAGGTTGTTCTACATAGGTTTCCTCGGCAAGTATACCATTAAGGAACGCAGATTTAACATCCATTTGATATAATGTAAAATGCATGTGACAAGCTATAGCAAGAAGCAGACGAACTGATTCTAAACGAGTAACAGGAGCAAACGTCTCATTAAAATCCAGTCCTTCTATTTGGGAGTAACCTTGAGCAACTAGTCTAGCTTTATTTCTAATTATCATCCCATTTTCATCAGTTTTATTTTTGAAAATCCAACGAGTACCAATAACCTTTTTGTGATCAGGACGTGGAACAAGAAACCAAACATCATGAATGACAAATTGTAAAAGTTCATCCTGCATAGCAGAAATCCAGTGAGAGTCATTCAATGCCTCATTTACATTATTTGGTTCCAAGAGAGAAACAAAGCAAGCATAGAGAGCATAATTTCTAAGTTGGGATCTTGTACGTACTGGTTCACCAGGGTTACCAACTATGTTGTTTATGGGATGATCTTTAGAAACCCAGTTAGGTACTTCAGGTGACTCAATAGGTAATGAATTATCTATTTCAGAAGAGTCATTTTCTAAAATATTTGACGATTCTTCTTCTATAGTTAATTCACTAGTCTTGCTTTCTACAGTAGTGTCACTAACAATTACATTTATGGATTCCATTAAGGTCTTAGTGCGAAGATTATACACTCGATAAGCTCTACTGTTAGGTGAATAACCTAAGAATATGGCTTTATCTCCTCTACTCTCAAATTTAGATAAGTGTTCCCTATCTTTGCAAACATAGCAGGTACTACCAAAGGTTCTAAGGTACTTAAGATTAGGCTTTTTATTGTACCAAAGTTCATAAGAGGTTTGTTTCGAATTCTTTCTAAGATAGACCCTATTAATAAGATGGCAGGCTGTACGAATAGATTCTACCCAAAAATACTTAGGTAAGTTCTTAGCATGGAGCATGACACGTGCCATCTCTTGAAGAGTTCGATTCTTTCTCTCAGCTATACCATTTTGTTGAGGGGTCTTAGGAGCACTGAACTCATGTTTGTAACCATTATAGTCACAATATTCTACAATACCAGTGTCTTTGAATTCACCACCTCTATCACTTCGGATTCTATTCACTTGAGTGTCTTTTTCATTCTCAATCCGTAAGAGAATCTTTAAAAAGGTTTGAAAGGTATCGGATTTTTGTTTTAAGAAAGCTACCCAAGTGAATCTGGTGAAGTCATCAACCATAACAAGAATATAACTGTGTCCACAAAGACTAACAGTTTGAGAAGGACCCATTAGGTCCATATGGATGAGTTCTAAGGGATTAGAGGTAAGGATATCTTTAACCCTTTTATGAGGTGCTTTAACAATTTTTCCTTCTTGACAGGGACCACAGACAATGTTATGAATAGGTTTAATTTTTGGTATTCCTCTAACTATCTGCTGAGAAGACAATTTACTCAAATTTTCGTAATTAATGTGACCCATTCTGTTATGCCATATCTCGTTGTCATCCATTCTGGCAACACTACAGATTTCAGAACTAGACATGACAGTATAACAATTGTCAGGGGTCCTGAATCCTGTAATTAAGCAATCTCCATTTTCATTTAAAATCTTGCAATTGTTCTTTGAAAAGGTAACAGTGTAGTTTGAGTCACAGAATTGTGAAATGCTAAGTAAATTAGCCTTAAGACCTTTAACTAAGAGAACATTTTCAAGAAGAGGAAGTCCTTTTTCTTTAAGGGTTCCTTTGCCTATGATCTGGGATGATATACCATCACCAAAAACAACTTTTCCACCATCAAAATGGGTTTTATTTAAAAGTTTTGTATCATCACCTGTCATATGCTTGGAACATCCAGAATCCAAGTACCATCCAGAAGATGTAAGTTCAGCTTTTAGAGCAGAAACAACAATGTTACACTTCATCTGTGGTGCTAGATCATCTTTTCTAACCCAAATTGCCCTGGTTTTTAGTTTGCGCTTGTTTGCTCTTATTTGATAAAATTTGCGAGCATTAGATTTTTGTTGAAAAACATTTTGCGCATAATTTTGTATAAATTTGAATTCCTGAGCATTTGATTTAGAAAAGGTTCTGGTTATCCTTCTAGTAAATGTCCTTTTAGGTTTAGTTCTTCTATTCCTATAGTTAGAGTTTTTGTCTGGTGGCCTGGGAAGGACATAATTGTTACGACTCCTCCTAGAATAGTTAAAGTTATGATACATAGGAGTGTTGTAGATAGGTTTAATCAGTCTCCTAGCATAGCAATTATCGAAAGAGTGACCATATATATCACAATAGGAGCAATAAAGATTGCTCAGAATAGGGTTTTCCTTAGGAAAGTCTCTAAACAAAGGTTTTGAGAAATTTTGAGGCTGAATTTTATTCCTAGGTAGCACAGATTTGAAAGCAGGTTCACTTTTCCTAATAGGGGGGCAGACATATTTTCCCTTTGATAAACTTTCAAGCTTAGAGCAACTTGCATCTTCAGTGTTGGTGTTTTGATGGTCAAACTTAGTTTTTAGAGAATGAAAGTCTGGACATGTTTCAATAGGTCTTTTGCCTCCTGACACAAACTTGATAGGTTCAACATGTTTAGTTTGTGTCTTCAAATTGGGGCAAAACCCTATTCCAGTTCTATCAGCAGAATTGGTTTTAGATTCAGCAACGAATTCCTCAAAACATTTAGAGTTGTTTTCAAATTTGGTAAATTTTTTGAAAACAGTTGCTGTCTTTTCTTTTGTTTGTTCCAATTCTAATAATGTCCCTTTGTATTTTTTCTCCAGAATTTCATTAGCTTCAGTCAAAGTTTTCAGTTTTTCATCAAACACTTTAACTTCACTGTCATGAGACATGCATTGTGTAGTATACTCTTCAGCATTCAGTTTTACCATTAGGCTTAGATCCTCTAACTTTTTGGTAAGATCTTTAACAATCTTTTCTAGTCTAGTGCTTTTCTTTAGAGTTTTAGTATATAGAGTGTGGATGTCTGGGAGATCATCATTATCTGAGTCACTAAGTGAGGTGTGTGAAGTGACCCCTAAGGTTTCATTTCTTAAACTCACGCACCCATTGACATCAGCAGTATCGATTTCCCTTTGACTCACACACCCCGAGGAAGAGGTATTAATGTTCTCAGTAAGTAAAGCATCTAAACCAGTTAAAGTATGATTCAAAGCAACAGAACTAGAATTACTAAACTCATCCTCACTATCGAGCATAGGAATGTCATCATTGTATATGATTTTGGCAAAGAAGGCTAAACAAGGATCAAAACCATCAGATGTCTCAAGTTCCTCATTTTCAGAATCGCTTGAGTCATCCCAGGTTTTGCAGATATTGGCTCTAGAGTGTTTGTTTTGGGCATTTAAATTAACTCTACAGTCTTGAGCAATGTGTCCTAGTTTACCACATCTATAGCATTCAGTCTTCTTGAGGTCTCTGTGAGGTCTTGTGTTGTCCTTGTTCTGTTTGTCATGAGGTTTCTCATGAGGTTTGTGATTTGAAGGAGTGGTATAATTAGACTTGCCCTGTCTATTTGCAACACTGTTTCTAAATTTAACAATTTTCTTAAATTGTTTTGTCATTAGGGCAATCTGATTATCTAGACTTTCTAAGTCACAGTCCTCATCAGAATCATTACTAGAGGTGTTTAACTCAGGCTTAATCATCTTAGAGGTAAAGCTAAGATTGGAATTGGTATGTTTCCTATTAGTGTGGGTCAATTGTTTCTTAAACTCCAATTCCATTTCCACAGTTCTTAATTTACTACTGAGTAATTCAGGAGTGAGATTTACATCACACATCTCCTCAATAGCATATCTTTTATTGTCAAATTTCTGTGGCAATGATCTCAGAATTTTAGAGACAATTTCCTGTCTATCATAAGTTATACCATTGGCATGAAGTTTAGTGACAATATCAGTAAGGTTCATATAGAAATCATCGAAAGACTCAGATTCAGACATGATTAAGGTATTATACTGTTGAATTAACATCTGAGTCTTAGCAGCTTTTACCCTAGAGTCTCCTTCATGTGCAGTAATCAAGGTATCCCATGCTTCCTTGGAAGTGGTACAAGATGAGATTCTCTTGAACTCATGTTCGTTAATAGACATAAATATAGCGTTCTTGCCTTTGTTATTATTTCGAGAAACCTGTTTCTCTTCTTGAGTAAACTCACTCAATATTTTCTTAATCCTTTCATTGCTTCCATCAGTGGCTGGTTTAGTTGGATAAGAGTATCCGTTTTCAATGATATCCCAGACATCATCTCCCAGAGTGCCTTGAATAAAAGCAATCATTCTTACTTTCCAGTAAGAAAAATTGGTTCCATCAAAGACTGGAGGTCTGGTCAAGTTACCATATCTTTCGTTTTTCTCGTCCATAATGATTTTGAGAAAACAGTTTCAGAAACTCAGGATCTTTTTGAAAAAAGTTCACCAAAAGCTCTGATACCAATTGAAATAGCGTTGCCAAAGCCGTTTATGAAAATAAACTATTTAAGCAACTCCGAAAGTTTGTTGAAGAAACTCTTTACTTAAATCAAAACGATTTTGAACACAAGATGTGTTAACAAAATGATGTACGAGATATGGACAAGATTTGATAACAAGTTTTAGTAAACAGTTTAAAATGTTTTAAACTCAGCACACTATTAGAAAGGGATGAGAAGATGTAGAAATATTGATACTCAGATTTTTAACGTGGTAAAACCTCAACCTTGAGGAAACATCCACGACTCCCTCTACGGAGTAAAACAAAAAAAATCACTAAAACAAATATATGAGTTACAACCTATTTAACTAACATGCACACAAAAACAAATCTATACAAGTTCAGGATTGTACCCTCTGGCGTCCTTAACTTTTCTGCAGATCTTGTTTGTTGATGTAGTTGTCTCAGTTTGTCAACTCTTCTTTGTTTCAGCACTTTACGTCGACTTATTGTTCACCAAATCTTATAGCCAACACTTTGAGTGTTTGTAGTGTGACAATGTTTGTGAATGGTGTTCTAAAACACATGCATGCACACACACACACTTATTAGTTACAGACGATCCTAATAAATCACATATAAAGTCTATATGCAGTGTATTTGTTATTTTTCTTTCTTACAAAACCAAGAACCTTTTCGACCTTTCAAACTAACCCAGATTCCACGGAGATCTTGCTTAAGAAATCGGTCAAGACCTTTCTCAATCAGTTTTGAAAATATTATGAAGATTGAGAACCCTCCAAGTGCGAATCCCACTAGGTCAGGTTAGGTTTTGTAAAAACAGAAGTAGAAAAACATCTATTGTTGATCTTTGAAGAAGGAAAATGTTTTAACAGAAAATAATCAACAACGAAATTCTCAAGATGAGAAAAAAAAATGCAGCTAAGTGTTCTGTGACATGAAAAACTTCAGATCTATGATTTCTATTGAAAAAGAAACAAGATCTGAGTCTATGTCTAAGTTGGAAATAAGATTTATGAACACAAGGATTTCAGCAACCCAAGATCTCTTAACCAGAACTCTCATAAACCTAAGAAAACACTAAGGATGGTGTTTTTGGTTTTGGTGGTTTTTCTGGAGAGGTAAGTAGTTTGGGCTTGAGAAGTGTTTGGACGAAGTTAGGGTTTCTAACTAGGGTTTGGTTTCTCTCTCTAACTTCTCTCTTCTCTCTTCTCTCTCTTCTCTCTCTCTCTCTCTATTCTCTGAGACTTTGCAAAATGGCAAAAGCTTTCGAAGGCTGAGATGAAGGGTCTTTAAATAGGGAGAGGAGAAGATTCCAGAGCCTCGTTCAAAAACAATGGCTGAGATTGAGTCAAGCTCCATTGACTGCAATCCAAGGGCTCACAACAGGCGGTGGATTAAACAGCCTATGATTGGCTTAAGGTATTACACGGGGATTCACTCAAAAGACATGCAGGCCATCGATAAGGATAGATCCAAGGGCTGTAAGCGTGCGATGGTTTGTCTCAGTAAAGAAACACAGTTTGGTCCAATCAGAAGACAGCAGGTGTTGGCCTGTGAACGAAGGTAAACGCGCGTCACAAAATAATTACAAAGCCAACCCTAAAGTCTCTAGCGCTTTCGGTTTCTACCCAGAGTAACTTTAGGCCAATAAACACAACAATCCATATTTATATAATAACCCCAAGACTTTTTAAATCAAATTTTAATTAAATAAAACCTTGTTTAAAATATGTTTTAAATTCCCAAAAAATTATTAAAAATCAAATTGAGGGATTTAAACACACTCACAACATTAAAACACATAGGGGTGCAATATGATATGCAAGAATCAAATTCTAAGTGTGTGAGTGATGGCTATAGTCTTAGGATCATTACATGATAGATAGAAGAAGAAGCAACCCAATCTCTGAAGCTCTTTGGTTTCTAGGATAGACTCTATTTTGTCACAATTTCCAAACTAGATGAGCTCTTATACAGTCTAGACTCAAATGAGTCAAAAGTATAAGGGCTTCAGATATTGTTCTATATGAAGGACGGGGTCATTCTTCCCATCATACTTGGGAGTCACAACAGGTGCTTTGAACTTTGATGGTGTTGGAAAATCAACAATGTCCTGGACAAAAGGTGTTCCTCGAACAAAGGTTCGTTGTAGAGGGTTCTTGGCCTTAGCTATTTCCCCTAATCTATCCTTCAGCCTCTGAATAGATCCTTTTCATGCATCATTTCCTTCCTCGGGCCTATTGGTTCGAGTAACTGATCGCGTTGAAGTGGCTTCCTGGGATTTATCTCGACGAGCAGCTGGTCGGTCATAGGATCCATCTTGACGAGAAGCTGGTCGCGACTGGGCAGATCCTTCCCTTAAATCTGATGGTCGTCGAAAGTTCCTCGACGCTGTATTAAGAGGACTTTTGTTCCTCCTAGGGCCTAATCGGTCGAAAGGAGAAGCCCTACTTAATCTTTCCAATGCGCTGGTCCTTTCCGGGGAGAGGGTGACATGTTGTTTAGTATCTGTGGCTCGTACTAACGAAGTTCGTCCAGGTTGATAAGAAAAATCTTCAAATTCCTCATTGCGATATGAATTAGTACTCCTAGTACGCGAAAAAGGCGCACGCGCATTTCTTTGAATGCTTCGTGGTCCGGAATGGGCCGATGCACCGCCATGGAGGGTTTGGATGAGTTGTCGCATCGTTTCTTGCATGAAGGTCTGGCCCTGAGCCAGATTTGCCATTATTCCAATCAGATCTGGAATAATTGGTGGAGCAGATGGATTTGGAGGGGTTCCAGCATTTCGATTGCTGGATTCAGGAATATCAGCCATTGGTAATGGATTGTTTTTTTATGAGAAAACGATATTACCAGTCGTTTCCCACATACGGCGCCAATCTGTTGATGTAAAAAATTTGATCACTCTAATAATTCAATCACAGATAAATAAATGAGACAAAAGATTTTTAAGTGGTTCAGCCTTATAAGAATGGCCTACGTCCACTATTGTGTTATTGCTGAATGTTTGGGAATTCTCGATTACAAGAAATTTTGTTCTAGATTCGCTCCCCTACAATGAGGGTTGTACAATGTATTTATAGCCATGAGGCTGTAAAGTGAAAGGGTAATACATTAAATGATATACATATGAAAGGGTAATACATTTAATTCCCTCTTTGCGTGTGCGTCTGAATGATAAGCATTTAATGAATCAGTTGAACTGTTGGTTATCCAGCTATTAATGCTTTGTTCGAGATGCAGCTCGGACCGCCTAAGCTTCTCGGTACTCAAGAGTTCCTCGGAGAGGCATTGTTCCTCGGAGCATGTGAGTTCCTCGGGTAAGCAGTGTTCCTCGGGGAACTAGTCTTCCTCATTGTAGTCTTGTTCCTCGGAGCGTGTGGGTTCTTCGAAAGTGTTTGTAGTTGCCATGTAGATTGCCACGTGTCTTCATATGATTGGTCCACGTCAGTTGATAAAATTTGGTATCAACAAGAGGTATTTTGGCTGTATACACTCGGCAGTAGTGACAAAGCTTGATTATCACGAGTGCATTTGCCTTCTTGAACTGCTTGAAGTTATTATTTTTAATGTGAATCTGACTTTAGATTGTTTTTGTAGCTACTAATTAGTTTGATGATCACTTGAGCATTGAGAGATGTAAATTAGTTTGATGATCACTCTCATACCTGATAAAAGAGGGTATGTATTCTTCTATTGCAATCTTTATTTTTGTTTTTTTGTGCTCAATTAATATATGTTCTTTAATCTTATTTTTATTCTAAACATATTCTCAAGTCGGGTATATTCACGTGATAAGGACATTATATTGGTGTTCCCTCATTTTTGGGGCTATTTATCTTTTGTTCTTCAATTTTTTTTTGGTATTATTGGTTTGTAGGTTAAATTTTCTAGACTATTTTTCTTCAATTTTTTTTGGTATTATTGGTGTTCCCTCAAGATCTTCTTTTTCAATTCATTTTGTTTTGAAGCAATGCATATAAGAACTATTCTTCATGTTTAACTATTCCATAATATATTTCCACCATCTCATAATATATTATTGTTGGCATTTATCAAATACTCCATTAGATTTTTTAAGCTTAGAAAATTATTGAATTTATTTTTTTCTTTGTTTCTATTGTCATAGGCACTTCCTCATGCTACCAGAGGGATTGATGTCACCCTGCTGCCAATAAAGGGTACTGCTTGTTGACGTCAAGGGACCAATGCTAGTGCACACTGCTTTCATACTGCGATTCATTGAGATAACTATAGCAGCCCTTGATACAACCGGGGGTATGGTGACCCAAATATCTGAAGCTGTAATGATTTATGTCTATTATGAAGGTATCCACAAACCCCTCATTTTAGTGGAGTCCTATTGAAAGAAGCTAAGTTTGGAGGAGTCCTGTTGCTGACAAAAAAAAAACAGTAAATTGAACAGGCCCCTAAGTGGCCAAAAAATTGCACATGCCCCTAAGTGGCAAATTGAAAGACAACGTGCCCGATGATTATGTTGGAACACAGAAGGTATGTTTGTTGGAGTCTTATTGCTGACATGTTTATGCATGGCCCCTAAGTGGCTCGTTGAGTTTTTTGAGATATTGGATAGTTTGAGCATGGAAGAAAAGCCATTGGTCTATGAATGCCATCCATATTGCAAGTGCCCTTCTGCTTGCCATAATAGAGTCAGCTAGCATGGAATGAAAAATCAACTTAAGATCTTCAAAACAGAGTATAGGGTATAAGGTGTTGGATTCCATAAATTCAATTTTTTTCATAAGTTTTATATAAGAGAGCTTGTTGAAGACACGAAAGTCGAACAAATAACTGGTAATGGTGAGTAATTATTTGATCCGTAGAAGCGTACCTCACTGATATTTTGGATCCATCTCTAACAAACTCTAGATCCTTGGCAACATTATACTGAATGTTCTCTTTATTATCAAGCATATGTTGTGAAACTGAACCTTGGGACTCCATACATGAGACAGATAGGCACGTTGCTTAGACATCTGTATAGAGCTTCCCCTCCCTAAAGGGTACTGGTCCCTGAGGAGAAAACATGATCAAGGCGACCGACACAGTGGTATATATTTTGTTTATATAGATTTTTGGTATAAAAAATGTTGACTCAAATATGCCTTTGCCAAGCTTCTTAATATAGTACATAACAATGTATTGAAAACACCTATTTGCTATGCTTAAAAATTCATGTTGTGATTATGCATGGACATTTTTTGCATTCACTACTCTTTGAACATGCAACATCACTTATAAATAGTTTATTTTAATCAATTTACTACCTTACTAAACTATTGCAGGTCTCATGATTAATTCGATTTGAATAGTTTGTTTTGTTATACTGCCTTTAAATTTGGTTGAATCTATTGTGGACTTATATTTCTTATTAGTACATAACAATTTACTATAGTACTAAAGTATAACAGGTCGCTGCTAATTCCTTATCTATTTCGGGATATTAATGATATTTGATATTCACATTGGTTTAGTGATTTTGATTTATCAAACAGGTAAATGGGGGCCCTCTGTGGAATAAATTATTTTAATGGGAAGTGGTTTGGAAGTCAAAAAATTCATTGTAATTGGGCAATAAATGGTGTTGGAGCAGATGAGAAATCAAATTCAGATTGCATTGTGGAACAAACCAATGGAAAATCAAAAGATGGTCAAGAGGAGAGAAATGATAATGCTTCAGAGAATAATCCTCTGAATACCACTATTTATTTAGGCAATCTTTCTCGAGAGGTTACTTTGTTTGTCTCGAGTGTAATCAGGTATACTCAGATGACTTTTATAGAATTGACTAGGATTCAAATAGTGTAATGGTTGTCCAAGAAAAATGCACACACAAACATGCACACACACATCCATGTTGAAATGAATTTTATGCCTGCTCCATCTATGAGTTTCACAACTGTTGCATTTATGATTTTATTTTTTTTACTGTATACATGTTTTAACATAGCTCTCCCTCTCTCTAAACCATACTTTCTCACTCTGATCTTTCTTCAGCAGAAAAAGAGCAAGCCAAGAAATAGTTTTTGACAAGTCCGTGATGTATGTTTCAACACCGGATTTTGCCAAAGTGTTGAAAACTGGGGTAAGAAGTCCCGAAAACAAAGGCTTTACTTTTGTTTCAATTTTTTTGGTAGTTGTGATAGTTTTATTTTTTATTTTATTACTGATTTCAGTTTGTTTGTTGTTCCTTTTCCAGTTGTTCTAATCAAGTTTTAACAATTTGGTACTATATAAAGAGTAAGAAATATTGTTATTTTTTGTAGAGTTTATTGGTGTATAGTGGGTTTATGTATGAAACCGAAGGAATAACTACTTTACCCCAATTTTTTTTTCGGGATTTTTGAAGTTGGACTTGTTCCTTATCTTTGACTGTATTAATATAATGGTAATGGAGTGGCCTCAATACTTTAGTGTGACAAAGTGAAGATGAAATCATTGCTGTTGAAATGGTTTCGATATAGTCTTGCCACTTGCTTTTATTTTCGATGTGCACATTAAGTCTTATATATCAACCTACGTTATCATGAGTTTGGTGCACATGTGCCCATGAGTTTAAAAGTACGATGGTTTAAGCATTAATATACACTTTAAATAAATAAGTATACTCAAAATAATATGTTAGGTTATGTATTTGTAATAGTATAGTTCATATTTTTGTTCCTAAGCATGTTGAATTGTTCTATAAACCAAGAGAATTTTGTCCAAATTTTTGAAATGATAACAAAGAAATAATTGAGTATTATTTTTAAAGTAATAGGTTCGTACGATAGATTGTCTGTTGCAAACTAAGTACGACATATAGTCCTTTTAATATCGTACACTTTCGAAAATTAGTGTCGTGCCTTCAGGCACGGGCATACCCTAGTGTGTGTGTGTGTGTGTGGGTGTATATATATATATATATATATATTTGTGTTCCTTATAAATATTGGTGTGAATAATATTTATGGAAATGAATACCCCACTAGTTCTATCATATGAGGTTGTGCGATGTAGGTGAATCCCCTGGATAGTGAATGCAGGGTGAGTATAGTCCCCATGTCATAGTCGTCCAGGATTTTAATGTGTGATTGATTTTCAGTGGTGAACACTTTGGGGTATGATTCGGTTTCACTTCCGGTAAAGGAACTATGGACGCCTCCGCTACGTTTATTTTTGTTTCACTGATTCTGGGAGATAACTGAGTTGGGGTGCCTAGGTGGATGAGTATACATAGGGTAATAGCATTTTTGAGAACATCTGTTGAGTGTCTACTCGGGAGGATGGTTATATATACGACATGTATGTGAATGTTGTTATATATGATACGTATATATGGTATAGATTTATATACGGGCAAAGTAAATAAAATAAAAAGGGATTTCCTGTATATAACTAGTGAGAATGTTATATCATGAATCTAAAGAGGATTAATTTAGTTAATGTGATAAATAACTTATAAGGAAAAAGTGCAAATTACTCGGGCTAGAGTAGAGTGTCAAGGAATGTCAAGAGAAAGCTAGTTAGATGGATAGTGTAACTAGAAGGGTTAGGAAGAAGCTTTAGGTGTGCACAATATTTGAGGGGTGAGTAATATCTCAAGTGAGTGTAACACTAACTTAAATATGAAGAGCATTCATGCATTTTTATTCACTTGCAAAATATTTTCAAAAGGATTTAGTCTATGACCCGTACTTGCAAAATATTTTCAAAATCTTTTAGATGTCCAGCCAGAGGAATTCCAAACTTGATGATCTGTTCTAGGGATGCTTAGCTGAAGCAGGAGTGGATGTTGTAGAAATTGGACTTAGTCGCATCAGTCATTTCATTCCTAGAGTACGGTGCAACTCAGTTATTTCTTTTGGCCATGTTGCCCCAACTATTTTATTTCAGCCAGACTTTGTACTCAATTTATTATTTTTTGTTGGATTATCATAGTGGATTTTGGATTTTTAGTCGATAATTTATTCAACCAATATTTTTTTATGTAGTTTTGATTTAGACTCATTGATTGTGTGAATGGTTTAAATTTAAATTTATGTTGTTGTTGTTGTTGTTGTTTAATAAGAAGATAATAATTTGACATTGGCTTTTTTGAATATTAGGTGGTTAGTAAGTTTTTAAAAGTTTTCGAAAGTGATGCTAAGAATGAACTAGATGAGAAACCTCTTTTAATTTAAGAAATCATTGATCACCCGATATTTAATTAGGCGGGGTGTCACATATGTAACACCCCGTGATATTAAATTGTAATATGTTTTATAAATTAAAATTTCGAGAAAACTAAATTTTTTGGAATTAATTAATGAGATTTTAATTGGAATTGAAATCAGGATTGAGTAAAATGAGATTTTAATTGGAATTTAAATCGGGATTTAATTCGATAAATTATAGCATTTTATATAAAATAGGAGTATCTCAATTTGACACAGGATCCGAACCAGTTCGACTTTGGGGGCGAACCGGTTCGCTCCAGTGGAAGGGTGGAATTTAGCTTATTTATGTAGTGTGTATTTGGGACTTAAACTCTTTTCTTTTCTTAAAATATAAGTGTATGGGTGTAGACTTTTTAAAACAACTTTACCTGTTCTAAAAAAGCATTAGCATCCTATATTTTTACCTCCTCTCATATACAAAACTATACCCCATTAATTTTAAGTTTCAACTCAAGTTTTCGAGATCCAAATCTAGTTTTCCCAAGAACATCCAAGCACATATTTTTGTTATTTTCTTGAGAGGAACGAAACGGTACAATCAAATTCTTAAGATTACTTTTTACAGTCATGGATACTTCTATTGTTCTCCTTTAGTATTATGGGATTTAAATGTTACCTAAACACTAATAATAATTCTTTTCTTAAAATAAATTAAAGATACTCATTGGGAAAAGTGAAACGAAACTCGAGACTACTTTTATTCAAATCTCTAATACAAATTAATACTCAAAACTTTTGCATGCTTAAATTAGAGGTTGGCATTCCGATAGATTACGTGGAGGTTCACATGTTAGAATAAATCGTATGAATCTTATAAATTGAATTCGACTCGTAAAAATCGTGTTATATATGTGTATCTTGTAGAATAGAAACTTATTATTGTGTGCCCCCATATATGTAACACCCCGTATTTTTGAGTATTTAAAATTTGATTTACTTAGGTTAATTTTAAATTACGTGCATGACATAATTTAATGAAATTAAGTATTATGAGTTGATTAAACTATTAATCTGAGAGAAAATGATTAATGTTTACATAATATAATTACTAAGTGAATAATGATTTAGTATCTTACGCCATAGCGAGTGATAGTGACGTGATAGTGGTATATCTTAACCGGGTGTTGGGTGTACACGATATGAGGTCGAGGTAGGAAAATATTTTAGAGTGAATCAGATGGAAATTTTGAGGTCATGGGTGATTCCGAATGGGTAGAGATAGTCGGAATAGTATACTCATGGGTTATAATTGGGTTTCGGGGCCTTTTTAGTCATAATCGAGCCCACACGGGAGTGTTCGGGTCACTTGGGCTTGTCCTGTTAGCCTAAATTTGGGAATTGGGATTTAAAACCTAAGGTTAACTATCTGGGGAATCATCATAACTTATGTCAAACCCTAAGAATCAAAGGAGAAGAGAGGAGAGGCCATTAGAAAGGAAGTAATGCGAGTTTGGAGGTGCGACATCTTAATTCGTCCACAATTGTTACCGGAAGCAAGGGAGGAATCTTAATCACACAAAAAAAATGTATCCAGACTTGTTTGATAAGGCAAGGGAGGAATCGATTCGGGTTCTTGGCCAAATCGGTTTGACTGCCCACATTTGTCCAATTTCTTTTATTTATGCCTCGAATTTGCGAATAATTAATCGAGGGACTTTTAGGTTATTCTTAAACTATAGAGAGGGTTATAATGAATACCAATATGTTCATGATGTGGTTGAGTTTTTCCAAAATTGAGGAGAATTAAGGATAGGGATTTTCGGTCACACATTCATACTTAATGAGTTTGCAAGATTTAGAATGGGTCACGAAGAGATGAATGAACCTACGATTCTGACCAGTAATGTGTGAGTGTATTTGCTACTGAAATAAATAAAGTGTAACTAGGACCCTTTGGGTCATGAAGTGATACTCGGGAATATATGAAAAGAGGTTATGCGGGAGAGATATACTACGTATGGGTTGATATGATGGGTTGTGTGCATACCTACTGAATAATATGTATATATATATAGGTTGTGCAAATACCTATTGTTATGATTTGATTATGTGTGTGAGCATACCTACGGTGCCTGCTATCATAGGAGGTTTTTCACAGAGGGTGATCCCACCTTGACGATTCCAATGAGGTCTGTATGTATGCCCCAGAACGTAGAACTTAGGGTGGCTCGCTATGTGTTGTGTATTAGTGAGACTGTAAGGTCATTTGGGTAATTAGGTATGTGCATATCCCAAAGTATTAGAACTATGTTCGCCTCCATTGTGTGTGGATTGATTTTAGGTTCGAGGAGACATGCTGAACCATTAGTCCTTGATTTGGTATGAGAGGTACATGGACCTGATTGCATATATGCCAACATCACGAGGGGTCCTTCCAGGGATGCTATAGTTATATATATTATGTGTAATGAAATATATATAAGTGTGATATATCTACTTATGTGTGATAGTATAACTGATAGATTGTGTATATCTAAGAGTATTTAAGTGGAGGAACTTAATTAATTGACTCAATAATAATAAGTGGGTAATATTAATTATTGAGACTTTGGTAGTATGTCGTATGTATAATACGAGGGAGCTAGATCTTTTGTGGATAGTAGGTACGTTCTCTAGTTGGGCTTGGTAGCATAGATAGGTAGGAGACGTTAGGCGTGCACATTAGCTGGGAGGTGAGGATCTCAGGAGAGTGTACGTGGAACTAATATGTGAATCTAATAATCGATTTAAATTGTGATTTAAACACTTGCAAAATATTTTGAAATTATTTTATTAGTCTCTAACCCGTGTCAAAATATTTTCAAAACCTTTTAAGCGTCCAGCCACAGGGATGCAAAGCATGACAATTCTATCTAGGGATGTGTAGCTACAACATTTGTGGAGGCTTGCAGGAGTTACTTTAGACGCTTCAGTTTATTCATCTCTAGATAGGAGTTCCTTCAGTATTTCATTTGGGCGTGTTGCCCCTTCAGACTGTTTAGTTCTTCAGTTTATTTATCAGACTTTATTCAAATTCCATTTTATCTACTTCAGATTGTAGTTAGATTATTTGTTTCGGGAACCGATGGTTTGTTCGGTCTTGTTTATTTAAAAATATTTCATGTGACTGTTCAGACTATTATTATATGGTTAGTTTGGGTTAATTTATTTTAAATTCCCCATGTTGTTAAATAAATGAAAGATAAAATTTGGCACCGTCTTCGACAGTGATGCTAAGAATGAACCAAATGAGATTCCTAGTTATTTTGATAAAGGACTGATCATCCGTGATTAGAGTAGGTGGGGTGTCACAATAACATGCATGAGAATGGAAATGCTATAAGTTATTGAACTATGAATTGTTTAATTAATATTATGATTACACGACCATTATTTGGGTAAATAGTAATTTATGTGATTGTAGAGTGGTGCTCACATGTTTGCCTAAATAAATAGGCGAGTGCGCATATATGGTGAGGGGGTTCCCACCACGAGAAACTCCCTGTAAAGATTTATCTAGCAAAGAAAAAACAACTAGGCGAGGAGGCCCACAATGAGCAGCCCCTCATCCCCAAAGACCAAAGATCATAGAAATTAAGTCAGGAGGAGGAGGCCCACCGAGGACCCCCTCATCCCTAAAGATCAATGATCACAGAAATAGAGTTAGGATGAGGAGGCCCATCATGAGGAGCCCCTCGTCCCCAAAGATAAAAATTATAGGAAATTAAGTTAAGACGAGGAGTCCCACCATGAGGATCTCCTCGTCCTCAAATCTCAAGACATAGCAAAAGGCAAGTTCGAGGAGGAAAACAACGAGCAACTCCTCCAAAGGTATTGATGCCATAGGAAAGGCCAAGGTAAGGATTCCCCTCTCAATGTACAAAGGGAAGAAGGGTGAAGAGTCTTACCCATAAATGATCACTCCACTCCCAAATGACTTACCATAACAATCCTACAGGGCGAGGAGGTCTACCTAGAGTGACCTCATTTCCAAGGTTTGTTAATAAAAAATATTAAAGTCCTAATATTTCACTTTCTTATACAGGTAGCCTAGTGGAGCAAGCAAGGCTCAAATTGTCCAAATGGTATCTTCTGGGAGTTTTGGCCGGGTGGATGAGGAACAAGGTTTGTTGAGAAATCTCAACCACTTAACACTTTAAGATTGAGAGAATACTAGTAAAAAGACCGTAGGGGTCACCAAGTGCTTACACAATTCACACCCAGTCATAATAGAAGTGAGCAACCAAGAGGTTGCTTACAGGAAATGAACTTTTTTATAGAAATGATTTTAAAGGAGGAGGTCCTTAAGGCCCCTCCCAAGTAAAAAAATATTTTAGAGAAAGGGGTCCTTAAAGCCCTTCCTCATGTTTAATACTTTTAGAGGAGGCGGTCCTCGAGACCCCTCTCAAGGATACAAAGTTTTTACAAAAAGTTATCGTTTCAAAAGATATTTATCAAACAAGATAATTTATTTCCATTAGGAGACATATTTGCTTTTTGACTTTGGTTCTTCGTCCGTCAGAGGGGACATGCGACTGCAGTCCTCGTAGGGATAAAAGGTACATTGCAGACCTTGTCCCTCTAAGTTTTTCCCTCTTTATTTTAGTGGACAAAAGGCCCAAAATAGCCCCATGTTCATATATAAATAGGACCATTGGTGAGGTCAAATCAGAGATCAGAAACTTAAGTCATACCGTTACTCTGTCAAAATCACACCAGACCACCTAGTATTCTCTCCCCGCTCACTCTCTAAGTGTTAAGTGCTTGTTTCTTTACTCCCACACTGACAGTCATTATTCTCAGGATATCCTCTTGAGAAATGTTACTATTATTATTGGGAAGTTCATCTTCTAATAGGAGGTGGTTCTAGCTTTGGTTCCATTTTCACCAAAAAAAGGAAGGTTTTACTAGGTGCCGCTCTTGAAAACCTAGGAGGAATAGTTCATTGAAGTGGGTCACGCCTCACCCATTTAAGTATTTTACCAGACCCCAGTCACACTATCCTCATACATTTGGCTACTCTGTTGGGAAGGCATCCTCACTTTCATGGACAAAGAAGGTTTTAACATTTGCAAGCAACTAGTTTTTAAGGACACTCCACCTGGAAATGGAGTTCAAAGTGATCAGATCACCCAAGAGGAGGTGGTGGTGATCGGAGCTTGAGTGTTGTCTCCTCAGGGAGGGAAGATTAGTACAGGAAAAATAACTCTAATGGAATGTATGAATCTCATGAGCATATTTTTTGAGTTTCTGCAACAAAACAATGTGGATTTGGCCAGCTTGAGACAAAGTTGTGTAACACAAGTAGCAGCCCCCTCTGGAGGGGTAGTTACTGCAATAGCAGCGAGAGTAGAGGTGGATCCACCACAAAAGGTCGTGCGAGAGCAAGTTGTAACACTATTGAGTTTACCGGCAACAAAAATCATGGGTTTGGAGGAATCTCTCTCCAAAGCTATTATGAGGAGCTTCTGATCAATACGAGTGGCTACAGGGTCCTTACCCATATGGTGTGAATGAAAAACCATACCCAGAGGGGTATATTTCATCAAAATTTATCAAGTTCAATGGAAAAAGGAGAGAATCCAAGGGAGCACGTGAAGAGATTTGTTGAGTACCTGGGGGTGCGTGGGAATGACAAAAATCTGAGGTCAAGGGAGTTCTCCAATACTCTCACAGGGAAGGCCTACACGTGGTACTCACACTTAGCACCCAACAGTATCCCCGCATGGGCAGAAATGCATGGGAAGTTCCTTCAAAATATTTTCATAACAAAGGATGAATTCACGTTGAGGCACCTAACACAGGAGCTACAGTGGCATGGTGAAGATTTGATGCAATAGATCAAACATTTTCGCTAGAGAGAAGTAGATGTCCATGAGGATATGGCAGAGGTAAGGCTACTACAAATATGTGTCGATGGGATCTTGGAAGATTATAATATCCACTTGGTCAATGAGACTAGAGATGGAAGTTTAAGAGAATTCTCTAGGGCTACCCATAATATAGCCATGATAATCAAGCCTAGGTCCAAGAGTTGGAGGACACAAGTTCCACTAACTTCGAAATATTTCAAATCTTGAGGAGGCAAGCATATAACTATGTGGATAGAGGTTCCAAGATAAATAAGGGAGGCCTTGGATCCAAAGGTAACAACCCACCTAGAAAGAGGAAGTTTTGAGAGGATGCCCCACCACCAATGCGTTGTAGAGTATCGAAAGCAATGGAGTTTTATCTTACATTGGTACGAGAGGGGGTAACAGTTCCCCCTCATCTAAATGGGGAAACTCCCACAACTACAGATAAAGCTAATACCAAGTATTGTGAGTTACATTTAAGGGTGAAACACTCAACCAAAGACTGTTACTGCCTAAGGAGGATCATTGGCGAGCAGGTGGACAATGTACTTTGTAAATACCTCTTGTAGATGTCAACGAGAATCCACTCCCATCACATTATTATGGCACTGCCAATATGGTAGTATCGTACGATGAAGAGGCAGCTTGAGACCATATGAAATAGGAAGGCAGCGAGAAAATATACGAGGAACTACAAGGTCTAGCACTTAATAGTGAATAGAGAATTGATAAGGAAAGGAGGCGCAAGGAGTGGTTCTTCAATCCTGAACAAGAAAAGACTAGAGGTAAGGGGGTTGATCAAGTGAATGCCCCAAAAGGCGAAGTAGATGTCATCCTTTCTCTAGATAAAGGAGGGATATCTGAAGCAGAGTATGTTTTTAATGCCCAAAACGTATGAAGTGGACTTAGACTTTGAGTGTGAAGCTAAAGCAAGGAGTCCTAAGTTCAAGTGTTTTTTTACCAGATATGGGTGAAGTATGACACCAGAGTAGTCATCATAAGGAAGGTATTAGAAGTGGTGCAACAACACGGAGACTCCTCACTGAATTGGCAGGGACTAATTAGGATGTTGATCAAAAGATACACTTCTGAAATGGTCTTCTCCGAGGCTGATAGGTAGGTTCCCAATTTCCACAACTGCCCATTATACATGATAGATATGATCAACGTAATCTGCTTCCCCAAGGAATTGATGGATAAAGGGGCGTTCGTTAATATTATGTTAATTAGTACATTGTATGAGACGAGGTCGATTAAGAGAAGATAGTACCTGTGTCATTGGTGATTTCAGGATTCGATAGTGCCAGCACACAATCCTTAGGATATGTGAATGTGGGTATTAAGTTGGGGAATTTCACTTCCCACATTAAATTCCACATCATTAACGCTAACACTAGCTACTAATTTCTCATCAGAAGTGTGTGTGTGTATGTATACCCATGGCATAGTACCATCCACGTACCACCGGTGTGCAAAAGCGCACATTCAAGGAACACATATTATAATCAAAGTAATGCAGAAACCATTCTCTATTGAGGAGTACCATCTAGTGGATGCGACATTTTACATAGATCTTGACGAAGAAAGGAAGAGTTCAGCAAGAAAGTTAGAGGAAAGGCAAGTGGTTAAAGAAGGTGCCCAACCAAAGAAGTTTGTTCATGATCGTTTGAGGAATAGGGTGATCCCCCATATAGTAAAAGGAAAATAAAAGGTAAATGAGGTTGCCAAACCTCCTTGAACTTAGAAGAAGGTTGTCCTACCTGATGGGAAAGTTATATACCATTTATAACGATCTGTACGGGCAGTGTTCTGGGATGCGAGTGTTAACTCGATGCCAGAGTGTTTCGTGGTGGATGAGTCCCACGTCATTGAACATATTGATGAACTAGAAGATTCTCCGAAATTCATGCAAGATGGACACAAGGAGAAGATGCAAGAGCTATAAGAAATCAACTTGGGAGTAAAAGGAGGTGAAAGTAGACCCATCTTAATTTCCAAGAGTTTGAATCGAAAGAACAAGGGAGAGCTCATCAACTTGCTCAAGGAGTTCACTAATTTATTTTCATGGAAATACACAGAGATGTCAGGGATAGACCTAGATGTGAGCTCCCAAAAATTAAATGTTCTTCCCAATGCTCTCCCAGTTGGACAAGCGGCTCATATGTACAAAGTTGAGCTTGATCTAAAGATAAAAGCAGAATTAGAGAAATTATTGGCGGAGGGGTTCATTAAACCAATCTATAACCCCATGTGGATCTCCAGCAGTGGTCCTAAGCCAAAGAAGGATAAGAGTAAATTACGAATTTATGTGGACTTTCATGAGTTAAATCAGTCCTATCCAAGGTTGAGTTTCCCCTACCCAGCATACACAGCTTAGTAAATTCTACCGCTGGCCATGAAATTTATAGTTTTATGGATGGGTATGTAGGCTATAATCATATTGAGATGGACCCGATAGATGCAGAGAAGACTACTTTCATATGCCATTAGGGAACTTTCACTATACAGTCATGCCATTTGGATTGAAGAGTGCTGGGGCCACCAATCAGCAGACTATGATGGAAATATTCCATGATTTGTTTCATGATATACTGGATTTATATGTGGATGATCTAGTGGTGAAGTCTAAGAGATAAAGAAAGCATATAAAATACATCCGGAGAGTGTTTGAGAGATACTATAGGTATAAGATGTGGATGAATCCTCGAATTGTGACTTCCGAGTCACATCAGGGAAGCTCTTAGTGAATAGGAAGGGGGTGAAAGTTGATGTAGAAAATAAGAAATCCATCATGATTATGCCGCCGCCGAAGAGTCGGAGGTAGTTAGGGAAAGTATCCTACCTAAGAAGGTTTATACCTGCACTGACAGAGGTGACCCACCCATTTACACCCCTATTGAAGTAAAAAGATAAGTGGATCTGGGGGGGGGGGGGGGGATAAAAGAAAGACTTTTAGAAGATCAAAGAAATTTTAGCCTCTCCAGCCACAATGATCCCATCGGAGGACGGGGCACCACTGATGCTCTACCTCACTTCAACAGAAAGGTCTATAGGAGCATTACTGGATCAAGAGAAATAAGGAGTAGAGAAGCCAGTGTATTACTTGTCGAGGGTGGTCTCGGGGACATAATCAAGATATACCGATGTTGAGAGACACTACCATGCCCTAGTCTGGATGGATAAAAAGTAGAGACACTACCCTCTAGCCTTCACAGTCCATATAGTCACTAAATGTGACCCTATTAAGTACCTTATAGCACAGACAATTGTGGTAGAACGAGTAATAAGGTGGTTCTTAATTTTATGAGAGTATGATCTTAAGTGCATTGTGCCCAAAGACATCAAAAGTTCAGCAGTAGATGATCTGTTGGCCCATTTGCCAAGTGGGAACTTTGAGCCTCCCAGTGAAGAGTTACTTGGGGAATATTTCCAAGCATGCATGGTAGGAGAGATAGAGAAGTCGGAGATGGAGTATGATGGCTCCAGTGCGCAAGGAATAGGAGGTGCTCGCATTATCCTCTAAAATAATAAGGAGAAGATCACTCTCTCCTTTAAGCTAGACTTCAAGTTCTCGAACAATGAGGCTGAGTACGAGGCTCTCATCATGGGGTTACTGGAGGTGTTTCGAAGAGGCATCAGAGTATTGTGTATACAAGGGGACTCTAATCTGGTGGTGAAACATGTTAATGGGGAGTTCACCATCAAACATGCCAACCTGGCACCATATAGATCCATCATAAAAAAGTTGTTGGGCCAGTTCCTCAAATTGACCGTAGAAAGGCATGCACGGACAATGAATATGCATCCTGATGTGCTAGCTACAATAGCCTAGAAATTAGACATGGATGAGTTAAAGGCGGCCATCATGGTACGGTGGAGAATGGTGCCTACTATAGTGAGGTCCTTATTCCATAGTGATGAACTGAAAGAAGAGAGGCACCTAGTTTTAAAGCAGCTACAAATAAGGGAAGGGAGGATGGAGATGTTAGAGTTGGATAAATACCACCTGGTACAGGTAACACTTGATTATAAGAGCCCTTGGGGTTCCTATCAAGGTCTGTAGGAGAAAAGGGAGCAAGAGAGAGGTTGACAGCGATGCATGAGTAGCATATCGAGGATACTTCTATCCCCCTGTTCCACCGGTTGCAAACGGGGGGGGGGGGGAGGAGAATTTTTGGCCCACCATGAGCACAGATGTTTCCCGTCTACAACATGGCTGTTTAAAGTGCCAAACCCAATTTGACCATCCTACAGAAGGTAGTGGAAGGGGAGCTCTACATGAAATGATACAATGATAAGTTACTAAAATGTGTAGCAAAAAAGGACTGGGGAAAAGTGTTTAAGGAGGCCTATGAGTCCTCCCATATGGGAGGTGCCAAACTGTATGACCAACTGATGATGTTAGGATATTATTATCCACCGTGGAGGCTAAATCCATTGGATATGTGAAAACGTGCAGATCTTGACAAGTATATGGAAATATGGTACATGTCCCTTCTGTCAGTCTGCAAAGCCTAGCAGCTCCCTACCCCTTCCACACATGGGCGTTCAATCTGGTGGGAAAGATCAACCCAAACTCTCATGGCAAAGATTTCATTATTGTGGCTATAGAATTGTATACCAAATGGGCAGAGGACATTCCTCTAAGAAGAGTGACTGCCCAAGTGGTAACCCATTTTATCATGCAATATATCATATGTTGGTTTGGTATACCAAAGTTGATTCTAATAGACAACGGGAAACAATTCGTATTCAAGGAGATGACACTCCTCACTCAAAAGTATAAAATTGTGCACAACAGCTCCACTATATCCTACCCAAAGGGAAATGTCCAAGCAAAATGCGCAAATAAGACTTTGATTAATATACTAAAGAATATTCTGTAGGACATGTCAAGGGCATGGGATGAGAAGATACCCATAGTTCTATAGGCTTACCACACTTAAAAGAGAAAGCCGACTGGGTTTACCCCATTCTCACTTGTGTATGGGACCAAAGTTGTACTGCCGGTAGAATTGGGCGTAACCTCAGTTAGGATCGCTCTGAACAACATACTCATCTCTGACCCACAACACGTGCAGTTGGAGGCACTGGATGAGCACGGAGATAAGGCAAAAGAAAACTTCAAAATATACACCCATCAGCTGTCCAGACCTTATTCGAACCTAGTCAAGCCCAGAGAGTTTTAGGCAGGAGACTTGGTCCTGCACGCATCCACTCATCACCTCTGCAGCAGGTCAGTATCAAATTTCAAATCCCATTGGGAACTCCCCTTTTTGGTAAGAGGGGTAAGTAAGTCAGGATACTGCAGATCTCGAAGCCAGAGAGTGACTGCCTCCCATTTATCAACTGCAAATGGCTAAAGAGGTATTATGCCTAGTCTTTCCTCAAAATTCATTTCTTTTGAAAAAAGTTTGAGTAGCATGTTTGGAAGCTAGAATTTTTTTTGTAAAAATGATAGATTAGTATAGTCTTGTAAACGATATACAATATGAAATGAAAAGAATAACAACCCCTTTTTAAGCATTGTATAATGATCCTTATTTTGTTTACTTACCCGTTGTATGAGCTAGACCCACCAGAATATTTTTTTAAGAAATACTCTCTACTAGTTTAGAAGAGGGTCAAAAGAAAAAAAGAACTTTTCTCATTACACTTGGGGGGTGGGGGGGTTACATCCATCCTAAGAGAAAAGTATATTGAGCAAAGTCCTTCCAGACATAATAGGAAAATAGTTTTATCCTTGTCACCAGACCAGTAGGAGGACATCCTCCAAGTAATAATAGATTTTTATTTTAATTTCTAACAACAATATTTAAAGACTAGAGAACAAGTTACAAACTTTGTTCTCAAACAAAAGCTTTACTGAACTAGTTCTCAGAAACCATGCATAAAGGGAGGGTACACCCCCCCCCCCCCCCCCCCCCCCTCCCCCCCCCATTCTAAATGTTTTTAAGAAATATGTTTCCTAACAAACTGTCTGAAATAAGGACCCCATGGACTAGGGGAAATGTTTCTAAAAAAGATAGTCATTTTTATTTGTAAATTAAATTCAAAGTTCTTGGTAAGGAGAAGAGCTTGCTATTTTCTCCCAGTTATTCCCTAAGAAATGAATGTTCATAGTAAAGTACCCCAATGTTAAAAAGAGCAGCTCTAAAGTATTAACTTGATGAGATAATATGCAAGTACCCCACAGTTAGAAGGGGCAGTTCTAAAATATCATCCTGCTCAGATAATATGCAAGTACCCTACAATTAGAAGGGGGAGCTCTAAAATATTAACTTGCTGATAATATGAAATTACCCTACAATTACAAGGGGCAATTATAAAATATCAACTTGCTCAGATAACATGCAAGTAGCACACAATTAGAGGGAGAAATTCTAAACTATCAACTTGTTTAGATAATATGCAAGTACCTTACAATTAGAGGGGCAGTTCTAAAATATTTCACTTGCTCAGATAATATGCAAGTACTTTATAATTAGAAAGGAAAACTCTAAAATACCAACATTCTCTTATAACATGCAAGTACCCTATAATACGCGAGGAAGTTCAAGAAGCACCAAGTGGTCATGAAAATTAGAGTAGGTCATGTTAGCAAATACTAAAATCCAGATAGAAGCAAAGAATAAATGGCATAATGGAAGCGAACGGAGGCTTTTCATTAATAAGTCAACAGTTCTTTAAATATGAAAAAAATACACAACAAGACAAGCTACCCAATAGACAAAATGAAAAATAAGTCTTGTCGGGAGCGTAGGTCTACGTTGGAATGGCATGCCTCCTCAACAAGATGCTTCTCTAGCCTAGCCATCCTTCCCTCATCCTTAGCACCACCAACCTCTAACTTGGCCAGCTTGGCCTGAAGAGATTGAATCTGAGCAGTTGGAGGATGTCCTCCTACTGGTACTACTGTACCTTGGACTGTTTGGAAGTTTGGAGCTTTATCATCTTCCTAAAAGTAACACTGAGAAAGTGATGGACTGAAGCGTCAAGCCAGTCCAACTGGAAGTGATAGTAGCACTAGAGGTCATGAAGAGCCTAGAGTAATAGTGTAGCTCTCTGAGTGGTCATGTTAGCAGGAGAAGTAGATTAGAAGTTGTGAAGATGGTTAGCCAGGGACTTCAAGTTGAAGACTGTGAGGTTGTAAATATTGAGCACACTCTAAGATGTAAAAGTCTCAAGATGGTGTTCCAAGATTCTCTCCAATAGCTCCCTCTCATGTGCATGAAATCTAGAGGGGATCTTTGAGCGCCACAGTGGAATCATGAATGCTCTTAGAGACTTTACCTCTATATCATCATAGCTTGTGTTTTGAGACTCAAGATCTGAAAGAGTAATTGAGAAATTATCATCGGAGTCTGCATCACAAGTGGCCTCAAAACTATGATTGGCCTCACCAATCGCCTCAGAAGGTTCACTAACTGGATTTTGCAAAAGGAGAAATAAAAAGAGATAAGTTACATAGAAAGAAAGAAGTATATGGTGAAACACCCATATTCAAATTGAAACAACGCCTGCAAAAATACTAACTCCAACAGACATAAATAAACTAGGTATTACAATCTAATACCTAGGGAGTGTGAAGTATAACACTCACAGTATGTCCCACAGAACTAGGGACAGGCACCTCGCTAACCTGACAATAAGGAAATAGGGGCGTGATGATGAGCTACTTCTACAGTTAAAATCAAGAAGAACGTGGAGATAGAAAATAGAGCATGCTATGATAGTATAGTACCTCTCTCGTAGAAACCTCCCCCGAATGTTCCACAGTCGTAGGAACAACTACAACGCTAACCTGAATATAAGGAAACATGTTAGTGTAAGCAAGCACTTGCACAGAAAATGCAAGTTCAAAAGGTCTAAGTAGACCAAGTACTTACCTGGGAGTTCTCCTTTAAGATACCACCCAGAGATCCAGTAGCAACATGAATAGGAACCATATTAACCCGTGGAATAATAAAGTAGAAAAGTGTTAATAAATTCATTTACAGGCAACGCTAGTCAATAAAAATAAAAATTTATGGTGTTATGCGTACCGGAGTTGTATCCTCCGGAATGATAGCCAAGGTCTCCACCAGCATGGGAGATGGCATAGTGTTAACCTTAAAAATAAAATGCAGGTCCCGCAAGTAAGGGGTCCACGGCTAAAGATATTTTAAAAGAAGCTAAAAAATCCCCAGGCACATACGAAAATGAAAAAAATGATAAGTATAACAAACAGGTGTGTAAGAAAAAAATTGATACCTCTGAAAGTCATCCCTAAAGAACTAGAGGGAGGCCCCTCAGACAAGGGGACTTCAACTACACTAGCTTGCGGGAAAAGATCAAAATAAAAAAATGTATAAGTAAGGGGAGAATGGAAAGAAAGAACTACTTTTATGAAAGAAAGACAAGATGCCTGTGTAATCACCTTTGTGGTAGCCAAATGAAGACGCACATGTGGTGTTGAGGGAGCTGTCTCTTTGGCCCCTATCACAGGTATTGGGGATAAAGAAGTGTCACTAGCACTGTCGTGCGAACAGAAGAAGAATATAAGTGTTGATAATTTATCCATAATAGTATAGAAAGTATCTAGAGTGGAAACAAAGTCAAGTCAAAGTGAGTACCAAAAGAGGTGATATGACGAAGCCTCCAATGGAGACAATGACAACATGAGCTTTCCCACTGGCTGCAGGAGCTACCATAGGAGCAAGAGAAGAAGCGACTTGTGAGGCAATAACATTGGCTAGTTTAAATATAAACAAATCGGAATAAGAAATGAGAATGAAATCCTAATGACAAAGAAAAATGAGTCAAGAGATGAAAGACTCAAAATAGGTGTACTTGAATTCCCTCCAAAGAAGAAGGATGAAAGATGACTGGTAAAGGGTCCACAGAAGAAGTAGTGGCCTAATCATCATAAAATGGTCAAAGAACCAATCATAGATAAATACTTAATAGGAGTGAGTAATACCTAAGAATAAGTGATAACCTCTGTGACAAGCTCACTGGAGGCAATAGTGAAAACTGGCCACGAGGGTGTAACAACCTAGGATTTTGAGCGACTATTTTATATTATTTGCCTGATGGGCTAATTTTATAAACTAGGGAAAGTTGGGGTAAATATTATTTCCCGTAATATTAAGGGATAATATTTACTATGCTTTGTCTATTTACCGTTATGAGAAGGTAAATAGCATTATACTATTTTTTATTGCGTCGTTATATGTAAAACGACGGTTATGACCTATATTTAAAGTTGGAGTAAAATTAATGAAATGAAATGAATTTGGAACATAAAAATAGTTCACGTTATTCCGAATGCCAAAATAGGGGGTACAGTTGTTTTTAGAATAGTCGAGATAGTCGAAATAAGTTCCAAGTTGTATTTTTGAGTTTCGGACACTTTTGACGGGTTATGACTCATTTAAGTGGTTACGAGTCATTTTAATGATGTATTAACATTTAAAAGAGGGGAATTTGTGTTTTAGGACCCGTATAATTCCCCCACCACTCTTATTTCTTCATTCTTATGTTAGAAGCCACAAGAGAGAGAGCTTGGGAGAAATGGAGAGAAAGAGAGAAAAATGGAGATTTGGAGCTGGAATCCGTTGCTACCGGAAGAGAATCCGAGACTACGAACCTGAGGCAAGTTTCTTACTTTCTAGATATTGATTTAATGTGATAAAATGTATGTATGGTTATGTTTTGGAGATTTAAACCATTTTTGGGTTTTATAGATATTAGTTATTAAACCTTTAATCTTGTGATTTCTTTTGATTTGAGTGGAGAAAATTAGTTACTTGACGTGTAGAAATATTTTAGTAGCAATTTTTGTTGTTGTAGTTGGTTGGATTTACAGATAAAAGCTTGGAGGTTTCGTTAATGGCCGAAACAGCTTCTCGGAGAAGAAGCTGTCCACCAGGATCGATCGATCGAGCCTGGGGGATCGATCGATCGAAGCTATCGATCGATCGACGGCCAAGGGTCGATCGATCGACCCCTTCTGAATTGGTGAGATTTTCCTAGTTTTTTTTTAGCCCTTTTCTTTTAGGTTCGAGGTTTAGGAACCTTACTTAGGGAAGTAATGAGGAGTCCTACAGGGTTGTATTGGGTAAACAATTGTCCTAGGTTAAAATGGGGATAATTGGGCTTATCCTAAGGGCTAGTTTGTAGGTTAATGTCCGAATGATATAGGAAGTTAACCTAAAACTTTATGGAAGATAAAATGTTAATGTTTGGGACTTTGGGAGTTAATTATTGAGGGAGACTCACTTTGATGACTTAGGGTAGTGTATTGAACTCTTCGAGACTAGTTTGAGGACAATGGCACTTTGGGTCTTAGGTCATTAATAAAATATGAATTTAAGAATAATAAATGCACATCTTAAGAATTTGTCACAAATGGTTAAATATAAATGGGTTTTTGAGAATGTAAAAGTGAATGATTTCAAAATGGAAAAATGATTTTCATCAATATTAATGTATGATTACACACCTCTCTAAATCGCTATCATAAGGGAAGTTGCGCGTGTGTGGTAAAGCCCCCTGGCTAGTGAATGCAGGGTGGATATATCCCTAGGCCATACGAGCGTTTGTTATTTATTTTCTGTGCTGGTGAGGTAATTCTGGGCATGGTTATGACTCTCCCGCAGGCATATGGCCGCTTCCCGACGTTTTGGTAGGTTCCCAGGTTGTCTTGTATGATAGGCCCTGGAAGATTATAGCCATTTATTCATCCAGTGGGGAAACCCATAGGGACGGTCTTATAATTGTTATATGTATGTGAATATAACTATTCTTAATAATGTGGGACATTATTGATGTTAAAGCATTTTATGATAATAAAATGGCTTTACTTACATTTCCCAGATGGAAGAAGGGAAATGGGGATGTTAAATACATTTTTCGGATGGAATAAGGAAAATGGAAGTTATGAAATGAAATGGAAAAGCATTTTTATGTTAATAAAACTTGCTTTTAAAATATGTATTTTCCTGGATAGAAGAAAGGAAATAAAATTGGTAAAGAAAGTTTTGAAATGAAATTTGATTTGGTAAACATTTGATAAAATGAATTGCCATATATGTATTTCCTAAAGAAATTAGGAATTGTGCCTTTAGATGGTGAATGGATTTATTTATGTCTCCTTGAGTAGTTGTAGATGAGACTTCCCATACATATGTGTATATATTGATTACGTGCTGAGGGTCTAATGGATCTCGACGATCAACCTTGCCTAGGAGTAGTGTATCGAGGGGGGTTCCTTGTTTGGATTTTGCTTCGTGAGACACCCCACGCACGAACATGGCATAGTGTTGAGACTGAGGAGAAGTTAGTCGTTGGTACTTGGGTTAATTAGATCATTTCATTGATATTGTGCTAGGTTGTGCGTTTAGAATGAGAGGTGAGAACCTTTATATTATATTGTGAGAGAATTACGCACTTAACTGTCATGCATTTTAGTCACATGGTAATCATATCAAACCGGGACCTGACCCGTATATATTTCTCTGTCTTGCATGCAACTCTTTGTCCATTCAGGTGCTCTAACACGAGGACACCCGTATTGACATTCCATTCCAGTTGTCATGGAGCTATAACATATCGCGGATGTTGTAGGATATTTGCTGTAGACGATTCTATTCTTTGTACTCTAGTTACATTCAGTATTTATTCGGGCATGTTGCCCAAGCAATTCATTCATTTATTATTACTGTGATATTAAATTGTAATAATCGGTGTAACTATTTGTATTGGTCTATTAATCGACAGCTTATTCGGTTATTATTTATTACATTGTATTTCCTTTATCCATTGATTTTTTATATCCACCATTTTTGCAAATTGGATTGTCTAAGTGTTTTTCTTTTACTTACAAAATTTTAAATTGACAGTCCGTTTTCTAAAATGATTGGTTGTTATCTCGTACTATTATTTTAATCGACAGTGATGCTGCGAATGGACCATCTATGATTCATGTGATTATTAGAGTATTGGGCTGGCCACCTATTATTTTAGTAGGCGGGTTGTCACAGATGGTATAGGCTGGATGTGAGGCCTATTATCCATGGGCATAAAGACTCGAGATACAGGGATCCTCCCGAAAGGCGACAAACTTGGAAGAGTAATACCTGTCAACGACGCCATTTCCCTAATAAAGGAAGGGCTACGGAAGGATGATCCCGACACAAGAGGAATATAAATAAAATATAATTAGAAATAGAAGATAGCAATGAATAGAAAAAGATAATAGAAGCGACAAGCTCAAATACCCTAGACAACCCAATAGAAGAACCACCTACTGCAGCAGAGGTGGGAAGTGAGGAAGTATGTTTAGGAAGGATGGTCACCTGTGAACATGCAAAAGAAGAAAGACCTCAAGGCATGTTTTAAAAATATGATAAGACGAAATAAAAGAAAATAATGGATGATTAACTGGATAAAAGAGGATGATACGAATAAAGCCCTCGTAGTTGTCGGGAACACAAAAGATAATTGCAAGAGGAGAAGAAGAGAACATATCATGTTAGAAAAGAAAAGTATAAAAAAGAGAATCATACTAAAGTAAAGTGTAGGAAACAAACCTCAATAGACAGACCCAAAGAGGATACCAACATGGAATTCCTAGCCCTAGGAAAGGGTCCTCGAGCAGGAGGAGGAGGTGAGGGATCACTAGCTACAATATAAGTGCCCTGCAAAGGTCACAAAGATAAAGATGAATTAAAAAGAAGACTATGAAATGCTAGAAAAATGATAAGTAATACAAAAGAAAATAAAAGGCAGAGACTTACAGTGGTTGTAGGAGTTGTCTGCCCGTATGGTAGATGTCCGGTGGTAGGACTATCATGATGTCCTCACTAGAGGACTCTCTCGAAACTAGCAATAAAGAAGAAGTATCATGAATTTGACCATCATAAGGTTCAAGGGCACTCATCTCATTTAAAGAAGAAGCGTTATCATCATAGGAAGGGGTGCTTCTATAATCAACTTGTTCCTCTTCAAATAATAGAGAGGGGAACGAGCAAGTGAAACATCGTGAAAGTGAGTTTCACTTAGTAAAGAAGGTAAGGTATGGTACCTTCACCAATAGGAATATAAGTGGCAAAAGGCTCCTCATAAAATAATCCCAAGGCTTCATAGCCTCGCTCATGAATAGTGCGGTATGTTTCCTCCACTCTAACATCATTAGTGTCTGACTTCTGGTCTGGTGCAGAAGGAGGAGGAGCGGCCTTAGTACTAGATTTCTTGTTCTTATTTCTCTCCCTAGTTCTTATCGCTGAAGGGGAGGGTGGGAAGTAGGTGAAGAAGTGGTAGTGGTAGCAACAGTAGATGGAAAAGAAGTGGATGGAATGAAGTTGGAAACATCCACATCAGTATGCTTCCTCTTATAAGTAATTGGGGCTTTTTCTTTTCCTTTTCCCTTGGGCTTGGCAAGATGGGGCTTAGGTTATTTGGAGTAAATGGACTCATCGATAAAGGGACTCACCAAGACTGAGGTGACCTACACGAAAGGGCCTTGGGGATCGCGATCTGGTACCATAGTGTCTTTTGAGTCCTTTTGCCCAAGTACTTGTCGTTGTTGGGAATCCTAGTAGAGATAGTCTCATGCGGAACATATTTTACACAGTCTAAAATGAGGAGGACCTGCCTCCGCCAGAGAGTAAAACAATAACGAGTGAAGGAAGGTAAGTAATCTTAATAAGGCATAAATAAACCTCCTAGATGGCTAGCTCCATTAACTACCCCCTCAAAGGTAAAATTTGCAAAGGCCTCAAGGTATAGCTTGGATGGGGAAGTGCTCGAAGGATAGACGGGGGTATGAACACCTTGATTATATGCCCACTCTCTCAGAATGATAAAACTCCACACCTTGGCCCAGATAAGTGAAGGAAGGCAAAGTGCAGGGCAAAAGCATAATAACTACATGGATGTGAGGGCAACTGGAAACGGACTCAGCATCAGCAGGGCAATAAAAGCTGCTCCAAGTGAAAATGCCACGTACTCTCTTACAGTAAGGACTGAAAGAGAACTCATAAATATTGTCTATTAAAGGCCCTAGGGGGCCTTAGTAGTCTCTTTATTCCATCTCGTAGAATAAGAAACATTATCCTGGCAAGCCCTGCCCTCTCAAGCAATGTTTAGAAACTTCTCAAATAGAAAAGACATAAAGATGAAAGTATTGATAAAATTAATTTCCTCATAACGTCCACAATAACACTCAACATTTAGATTAGCTCTGTCAAGCCATGTATATAGGGATCCCAATACAAGAGCATCAAAGGGGACAACCCTCCCGCGAGTAAGTCTCACAGCGAGCTTAAAAAGAAGCTCGCGAGGGGAGTCATCTGACCTCCCTGGAAGTAGGAACCTAATAAGAAAAGTAGTAAAAAAATCTTCCAAGTGTGAGGGGGAGTTAATTTTTTGTCTCCTCAAAGCCTGGCTCGAGCTCTCACCCTTGGGCAGCTAATCGAAATCTTTGAACCAATATCTCTGCCATTTGCTGAAGGAATGTTTGGTAGCCCTAGTTTAATTAATGGGAACATACTTGTAGCACTCACTTGGATCTAAGTGGATATCTCCTACCATCCTCTACTCAATGTCATCCTCGAAACCATCAGTAAGTGCATGATCTCCCAAGTAAGGAAGGGAGATAAGCTCATAGATATCTTCCATGGTAATAGTAAACTCACCACAAACAGTAACAAAAGTGTGTGAGTCCTTACTCCAATGATAATCCAACAAAGTAAATGTGGGAGTTTATTTGTCAATAGGGTAAGATTTAAGGTTGCTGAGAGTAGTTATAAGACATAGTACCTCTATAATAGCCTTGTGCGAGGGGGTGGACAAAACATGATCCACCCAAAGGTTCCATTCCTCTATCAAAAGCTTTGACCTCAATGTTAGAACCAGGAAAATCACCCCTATCTATCCATACTCTAAGAATTTAATCATGCAAGACAATACGAGGATCAGAAGACTCACATAGACCCATATGGGGCTACTCTTTTATTTTTGCTACAAACTCTTGCTCAAAATTCACGAAGGAGGACATGAAGGTGTCGTCCTTGCCAAATTAAGGCGCTAAGTGACAAATGACCTCTTTGGTAGGTACCTCAATAGACAAACTGCCCAAAATAGTAGTGGAAAAACCCATAACAACAAACGTGATGGCAATAGCTCCGCTAGACAAAACTGTCAAAACCATGACGGAGATAGGGATCCTACCCAGTAGCACCTCGCTAGTGGTGGTGGAGACTACTGAAATAGGGTTCAGAGAAGAGGAATAAGCCATTTAAGGTGTAGATAGAGGAAGAGGACGACGGTCAGAGGTGGTGGTAATGGCGATTTATCTTTTTTATCTATCTCTCTCTAAAAAAACTCAAGCCTGAAGACAAATGATAAAGTAAAAAGTGGAAAAGGGTTTAAAAGGGGATTCTTTACCCTATTAATCCACACACTCTCCTGCCAATAAAAATGGGAGTGAATCATTTAACTAATGATGTGATGTCTATTTTCCATACAACACGTGTCACATCGAGACCCTTAATGTGGGCTAATTTGATAGGCCTATTAAATTCCAACAGTTCCATGATAAGATTAAAATAGACTATTTGTAATAAAAAATAAAATGAATCATTGCGTATAAAAACTTTTGGTCTACCCAACACAAAGTTTTTTGTATGAGGGGACTAATGTAGAGGGGTGCTCACCCATTTGCCTAAATAAATAGACGAGCATGATCGTATGGTGATGGGATCCCATCACGAGCATCCCCCTCTAAAGAGTGCTTTGGAAAATAGAAAACTTAGGAGACCCACCATGGGGAGCATATCATCCCTAAAGCCTAAAGATCACAAAAATGAAGTCAGAACGAGGAGGACCGCCACGCGGAGCCCCTCATCCCTAAAGCTCAATGATCATAGAAATAGAGTTCAAATAAGGAGGTCAACTACGAGGATGCCCTCGTCCCCAAAGATCAAAATCACAGGAAATGAAGTTAAGACGAGGAGGCCCACCACGAGGAGCTCCTTGTCCTCAAAACTCAAGCCATAGAAAAAAGAAAGTTTGAGTAGGACAACAACGGGACACTCCTCCAAAGGTATTGATACCTTAGAAAAATTCCAAGGAAAGGGGTCCTATTGTGAGCATCCCCCTATTCCCTAGATAACTTCGAAGTATAAAGGGAATAAGGGTGAAGACGCTTACCCATAAATAATCACTCTACTCCCAAATGACTTACCATAGAAATGATATTGGGCGAGAAGGTCTACCTAGAGTGAAATCCTCTCCAAGGTTTGTTACCAGAAAACATTAAAGTGCTAATATTTCACTTTCTGGGAGTTTTTCTTAGTTGAGCAAGTAGGGCTCAAATAGGCCAAATGGGATCTTCTGGTAGTTTTTCCTTACTGGATGAGGACCAAGATTTGCTGAGCAAGCTGAACCACTTAGAACATTACGATTGAAAGAATACTAGTGGAAAGACCCTAGGGGTCATGCAGCCCTTACACACTTCACACCCAATCATAATAGAAGTGATCAACCAAGAGGTTTCTCATTATAAATGAACTTTTTTATAAAAATGATTTTAGAGGAGGAGGTCCTTAAGGCCCCTCCTAAGTAAAAAAAGATGTTAGAGAAAGGGGTCGTCAAAGGCCCAAAAGGCCCAAACCATCCCCATGTTCACCTATAAATAGGACCATTGGTGAGGTCAAAATCAGAGATAAAAAACTCACGTCATACCATTATTTTGTCAAAATCTCACCCGACCACCTCGTATTCTCTCCCCGCTCTCTATCTAAGTGTTAAGTGCTTATTTATTCACTCCCACACTGATAACCATTATTCTCAAGAGATCCTCTTGAGAAAAGTTATTATTATTGTTGTGAAGTTCATCCTTTTACAGGAGGTGGTTCTAGCTTTGGTTCCATTTTAACTAAAAAGGGAAGGTTTTACAAGGTGCTGCTCTAGAAACCCTTGGAGGCAGATATCATTGAAATGGGTCACACCTCACCCGTTTTAGTATTTTACCACACCCCAGCCATATTACCCTCCTACAGTGATTTATTGGAAGAAATATTGTTATAGATTGAAAATATGTCTTATGCGATCATTAATTGTGTTAAAATTTGATACAATGAGGACAATGGGAATTTTTTTGGGTAGTTATGCTCTCACCTTATTTTTAGGTTGCTTGCTAGGTGATTAGTAGGTAGTTCTTCGTGTCGATTAACACTTTTTAGGTATGGGAATAGTGAGTGTATATTTTTATGGATGGGTATTTTTGGGATGGGGCTAAGTAGTACACTTTTTCATTATTCTATTAGCCTAGGTGCGAGACTAAGTGGTAATTTTCGATAGGTGTTCGAGACTAGGTGGTAATTGTCGATACATTTGTAGTTTCGAGATCTCTAGGTATGGGAATACAAATGATTTGAGGATTTAAGGCCCTAATAAAGGCTGGGGCTATTATAAAATAAAGAACTTGAAAAAAGGGAAATTAATGCCTAAGATAATAAACGGGTATTAAAATGAATTTGCATCGCGAGTATGTGCAAAACTAATGAAATTAAATTGATTGACTATAGTGACGTGGGTGTCGAGTATGGGAAGGGCTAATGATAATTAGGTTGACTGTCTATAGTGATGTGTCTTGCGTGGAGCCTCACGAGTATGTGCAGAGCTGACGAAATTAGATTGAGTGGCTTTAGTGAGGGGAATAGGTGTGATGTATTGGAACATAAGCATTCCAAGAGTGTGTGCATGACCAATATAAATGTTGACTAGCCATAGAGGTGTCGCATTAAAATTGGTTACATTAATTCAATATATAATTATGTATAAATATTTTAATGTTGTAATAATACAATTCGACTTGAATATTGGGGTGACCTAGTTATATGTGTAGATAGTGTTATTTGATTTTACTCACATCTTTAATATATCCCATTTAATTTAGAATACTTTATTGTGATATTTGCCATGTTTAATGCTTCTTTCTGGGTTTATGGAACCTAATTAGGAGGAGTAGCTGGTATTCATGCAGTCGTCTCTGACCCATTGCGTTGATTAAGATTTCAGGTATACTGTCAGATCAGTTGTATATGATGGATTGGAGATTTTTGAGAGTGCAGTTGAAGATTTACTTTTATTTATTTAGTAGTTTAGCTTGTATTTTCCTGCCATTGCTTTTATTATGAGACTTTCATTATGGATTTGATGGGCGCCAATTAGTTCAACTGTTGTTTATGATTTCAGCCATATATTTATAGGTGGATTATTTCATTTGAGTTTTGATTATTTCAAGTTGGATTTATTTTTTGATTTAGCATGTTAATGGATTTTAATTGTGTTAATGTTCATATTTTGTTGGATTAATTCAAATATTATCTTGTGAAAAAAGTTTTTTATCGTCTCATATTTATGTCATATGTTGAGAATGGAATTATATTTCATGATGCCTGGAGTGGTTTGGGAGCAGACGATGTTGGATTGCGTAGGTTGTTACAACTGGTTCGCCCCAACGAATTGATTCTCTCCCCCAGTGAACTATTTGGTTCAATTCACTCATCCCAGATGTATTTTAGATTCAATATAAACCCAAATCCAAAACTAAACTCAAGGATTCTTAATCATTGATTCGATTCACTCAAGCTAGAATTAATCAAACTTTAAAACTCATTGATTTGACACCCTATCAATGTTTATCATCTTTATAATGATATTCGCATATTTAAGTCACAAAATATGTCCGTATTAATTCTCAATCGCATTAATATGATAAACACAAACCAAACCTTTTGACTAACCTCATAATTATATCCTTAATTTTTAGATTAATCATTAAACTAAGAACACAATTAACTGCAAAAATGCAAATCTAAAGCAATTAAACACTTTCCTTTTTGGATTTAAATTCAAAGCTCGACACGTTATGGATAAATTATTTTCGTAGATAGCCCTCCCTTTCTTCTCCAAGCTTTCTCTCTCTATTTTTCTATTTTTTCACTTCTCTTTAGTTTTCTCTCTTAATCCCCACTGAGCAGAGGTCAGATAGGGTTGTTATCCACCCCAATAAAACTTATATACCTCTTCAATAAACCCTAATTTTGTATTTAGGTTAATCACTAAAGGTAAAGAATGATTATGCCCCTAGATAGGTCGTTTTATGTATAAAAATCCCAAGGAACCCAATCATAACCCCGAGTACCTATTCTAGACAATTTTTATCCATTCTAAATAATCAGTGTGCTAAAAAAGGTAATCCGAGTCAACAAACTAAAAATGTTCAACCATTAATTAATCAGGCCCGATGCGTAGGTACAGTCCGCGTCGTCCTTAAACCATTTCCGTTGTTTTAACTCTCTAATAACATAATATAATAATGCGTCGCTTTTTATTCATTAAATGACAATATAATAATTCGTGTTGCTATTTACTTATAACATGCAAGTAGATAATTTTAATCATAAATTGGCTAATTAATATTTATTGAAACCAATTTAATTTCTCAATTAAATCAATAATTAAATGCACCCACGACGTAACGCCCTGGCCAGAATTTATGGGTTATCCATAGTCAACATGGCCCGACTTGAGAGTTAGGTGTGAAGTGCAATGAAACAACCTACAAAATGTTGCTACTTCAGTTTTATTTTAATTGACGTGTCACTTGTTTAACATGCTATTCTAGTTTCAAAATCAACTACGTAAGGGACCCATGGGGAGCACCCCGAAGTCCAAGCATACAGAACTACTAACGTAAAATAAAGAAAGTACTTACTTGTATAACGCTCTCAAAATACGGAACTGCTCCTAACCTGCAGTAACAAAGCAAGGGTGGGAGCTGATGCTAAGTGGGAAATATAAAAATGCAATATAGAATCTAATGACAGAAAGGAGACTCAACACATTATGCATATGTTCACCTACAACTACATAGTATACATATATATACATACATATATTTATACTTAATGCATGAACCGGTTTTACTTCCGAAAACCTTACTACTCAAATTAATTTACCTAATCATATAAAAGACTTCCTTTTTACTCATTTTAACATTTCTTGCTGCATTTAACACGCACGGTTCAACACTTGAAACCACTACATTTGATTTACCCGAAAACATTCCTTTATCCAAATCACCCTTTTATTTTTCCAACACGCTTTAGTATTTTTGTTGAAACTCACCCTCAAAGTCACACGACATCGTGTTAGAAAATAGTCATTTAATATTGAGAACCTTTTACAACACATTAGTGTATTGATTATGGGTTTAACCTCTTAGGTTTCTTAATCACTCATTCATCCTCTTACTTTGGCCTTTTCCCTTACTTTATGGACTTTAATCAATTTCAAATTTACTTGTCCATTTTAACCTTTGCCGGAACAAATATTAATTCATTAAATTTAGGTTGTATTGACACATTTTACCACACAACCCATATCTTGACATGTTCCTTATTTCTTTATCTTTTTTTGAAATCTTCCAAACACCACATACTTTAACGGGCTCCAAATCACTGGCTACTCGCACCATATGCTCTAGCCAGTGGTCTCAGGCTTTTCACCCTAGGGCTACGGGTTGCTTTTGCTTATTTCGGAGTCATTCGAGTTCCTTTTAATGTTTTTTAACATTTTACAAATGTCCATATTACTCCACTTTTCCTTTTTACTCTGCCGAAGCCAAAACCCGGGGTTACACTCCAACTTGTATTACACCCTGGATTTTTACCATTTCATGTCATTTAAACATTAACCTTGATTTTATTCCAAAAATCATATTCGTTTAGGACCACTTAGTGTAACACCTTTCCAATGTTTTTATTTCATAAAAATGTTTTCCTTTAAGTAAAGTTACCATTTTACCCATTTCTTTCCAAAATCACCTTTTACTCTGTTTTAAAAAGTGTTAGTTTTCCCAAAAACACTATTACGTCATCCACATTAACTTCTTAAGTGCATCATTTCGTTTCCAATTTCATAAGTGTTAATGCTTTATAACATTATTAAGTCACACACCAACTTTTCAATGTTTAGCCATTATCACTTATCAAACTTTCCATTAATCATTTTTCAAACTAGTCATTTCTTCAGTTTCTTTATTCAAGAAATCGAATTACACTCGAAGACTAATTTTATAAGAAAATACCATTTATCTTTATAAACATATGTAGTCTTAAATCCTTATGTTCATTATACCTTTAATATTATTTTCACACACTTTAAACACTATAATTTATGTTTTTTTTCCCGTTATTCCATGTTTAAACACAACTATATCTTCTTTAAACTTGTTTATACACTCAACATCCAAATACTACAAGTTTATATACATGAGAAGATGGATCTTAATCCTCAAAATCCTATTAAATGGTTTAAACATGTTTTTCTTTCTAAAAATTTATCATTCTTGTAAAAATACATTTTTAAGGCAAAAAAGACATTTAATTTCTTCAAACTCACAAATGTCCATTTTTCATAAAATCTATTTTTTTGCAAGAAACTTTAAAACATTATTTTACGAATGTTTAAGGGAATAAATCATCACTTTCAAACATTATATTTCATGAAATGTTTCATCATCAATCCTTATAAAAAACAACATTTTCAAAAAATACCAACTTTTAATATTTCAAGACTTTGAAATATTTATTCGTTCTTCATTTTCAACAAAATAACAATTTACCAACATTTTTATTACATAATAATCTTTATTACTTATGACGCATAATTTCATCATTTAATCAAATGCACACTACTCAGGTACTCTAACTACAAGACTACAAATTATGCAAAATGGAGTATTAATATTAAGAGTAAGATTTTTCCATCTCTAATAACTCCAATGGTGGTAGAAATGTCGGTGCATGAGGAACAACCCCTACGTCCAAAGGTGGCCTCAAGGGTTTACCAAAAGCATCCTCCAAAATGCTACAGTAAACCTTCGAAGCAAAACCCCCCCTAAAACAAACTTCAAAACTCCATGAAGGTTTCATCTTCACCTATAAGAATTCCCCAACCCTTCTCCAAAAATTCGTAGCTCTCCTCATTCATGGTGGAAATGGGTGTATAATGTTCAAATAAGGTGAAATATATAACAAATATGATGTTTTAATGTGGAGAGGTAGTGGTAGCATGGTGGTTTTGTGGTGGTGGACGGAAAAAATAGTGGAAGACCACCTTCTCTCACCCTCTCATCTTATTCTAACTCCAAATACCCCAAATAAACCAAAAAAACCTTATAAAACCCTCCCGAAGGAGAAAAATCATGGTTTTTTCGTTGTTGGGCTAATCCGAGCTTGATAGCTCAAAGATCCAACAACTAAAATCGTGATAGTGCACAAGGGCGTACTGGATTTATAAATTTTGATTTACGTCATTCGAACAACAAGCCTAAGTCATTCGAATGACTTCTCCATCTCGTTGAAAGTCTAGATCACGTGACCATTTTCGTGACCTACCACTGTAAATTAGTGTCATGTCGTTTGAAGCCCTTCATCTCGCTAGATCCATATTGCTTCTAACGATGTTGGGATATCATTTGAACGACACCTTACAGTCATTCGAATGACCCTTAATATTTTCCATTTTTTAGTTTTTCTTCAATGTTTAGCCCACAATTCCTTATAATTATCATCAATCCTCATGCCATCATATTTTATACAAATTTTAATTGAATTACTGGGACATTGTATTACAAACTTCCCTCCCTGGGGAATTTCATCCTCAAAATTCTCGATCCATTAGCCCTTAATCTCACGGGGCACTAAATTCTATTTTAACCCATAAAATCCTCCAAGGCAAAATCATTAAAAAACACAACACTAAGGTCACCAAATAACCAATATGCTCTATGCTCAATATCCCGTTAACCATGACATTACACAATCAATTTTGAGTCTCCATCCGCCTTATCATCAAATCCCAAACATTTATTGCACCACCTATCCTAGTACCTAAGGCATATCGGCGCCTCTAGGGCAAACCCTTTTTCTAACAATTGACACTCACTCAATGTGAATCACTACACAACCAAACGTCGTATTCATTATCAAATTCAATTCTAGCTTAGGATCGTACATCCGATGTTCCACAAATTCACAGGCTATCCCAGCTACACAACTCGCATGAGCTTGTCGATAACTATCCTAATTCTCTTACTCCAATGGGGAATATTCTCATTAAGTCATCACCGTACGCCCGGTTTATACCTTCTGTTGCGTCACTCTTATGAACCTAATACTACATTAGATGTCTTATCCTTGAGTGTTCACTAAATCCTCACTCTAATCCACTCATCGTGACAAAGAAAAATCGTATGCTAAGTTTTCCTCAATTTCTGGCACTATACCGCATCCTCAAGTCATCATCCCACTCTTTGCAACCCAAGGCACTGACTGTCGAGCCGGCTAGTCAAAAGTTCACTAGATCTAAGAGAGATCGATACTACATGCATACCATGTGGACGAAAACATAACTACCCGTACGCAAAACTTTATGCAATAGTAATAATACCTCATATGGGCACACCCAGTTATCGACCTACATCGACCATACCCGATGAACGATGCTCTACTAGGCCCAACCGCACCATACCATGTCATCGCACCAATCCGAGTCACCTCATAGGTGAGAATACTGATTCCTTATTACCAAAATTTAAAGGAACACATGAGACTCACTAGGAACAAGAAACTGTGTCAAGGAATTCTGCCTATAAACATCCCACTCTGACTTATGAACACAAACCTATGTCATATACTTGAAGTCATGCCCCTCATTCCGAGGGTATTCACCGAGCATGAATCCTAGTCACACACCCTAACTTAGGTTACTAATAGTGGCGAATCATATCGCAACCATTGATTCTTGCAATACGATTTTTATTCGAATGGGTAGTATTTTAGGAAGTCAACTCCTAACTTCCCTCCGTGGGAGCAAAGCCTTACCTTTCACAGCCTTGGCATACATGAACCATTTTGATTTGTGAGTACCTCAGGCCGTTGTCCACACTCACCATGTTCAATTACCAATGACGAAGTCAAGAACCTACTACACCTAGATTATTATATGCCACAATGGATCATGACCGAAATCCTAAACTTCCACAGTTATTACTTAGTTCAAGCGAGACACTCACCTCGCCATGTCTTATGACCACACTATATTGCCATCAAGCTTATCGTCGGTTTCTACCCATACTAAATTTATGAGATGACTACATCTCCTGCCATTGGCATCCTAAGGGTAGTAAGCACCACACGGGTTAAATCTCCTAACCTGTACTATCTTGTCACGATGTGACAAGAACTAATCCTTACATTGCAAAGGCTACCTTAGCATATACCATCGACACGTCATCATAATAGTCATGTTTCGATGCTAACCCACTTCGGTTGCCATTTTCAAATCTCCACATGGTGTCATCACTCTAAGTCTCGAATACATTTCCTCGTACACCCTGAAACCAAGTATCACCACACCTGTAATAGTCATTCCATGACAACCAAGCATCATTCCTATTACAACATAACTATCACCCTACCTTAGGGATCATATAACCCATCTATGATGATCTGGGAATCCACACTCGGTACGTACACTACATGACCATTAATTTGGGGTCATCACCTGACCCTCAACATAATCGTTATTAGAATGCTAGTGCCTCTTTTTACTAGACTTAATTGGTCTCCTAAAAACACCAAACGCATCTCATGTAAATGTCCTAAACCCCGACAAGATTTCATGGCACATGCCTTTATCATTATAGGTGTGCACTACTTAACCTTTCAATACCCACATTGCAACTACTTAGTGCTCATAAATACCCTAATCTAAGAGCTTCTATCTATAGTTCACCTTAAGCATCAAACCCCTCAAGGCACCATAACATTCGATATTTATCCTCAATGACTCTGCATACAATTTGTCTTATGGGCACCTCAAATGCCTATGAACTACTCACACCCTCATATTACCTCGTACCTAGACATTACCTCAACGACTAAAACGAGTCTCAACACTTAGATGCTAATCTAATCTTTCTTTCAAACGGCTATGACCATAATCCACGTACAAACCACAACAAGTGCTACTAAAGATTTTGGCAGGATTCAGGACGTCGCCTATAACCTATAAACCTCAAGATCTACCTCACCCAAACCGTAATGTATGTTCAACTATGGCAACTAAATTGACTCATAATGTAAATATCACATCATGTGTGACTCTACCTATTAGCATGACTATGTAGATTTTGGTAGGATATTGGACGTCAGGTGTTGCCTATAAATACTAAGGCCTACACCGCAGACGCCACTCAGAATCCTCTTCCTCAACACCATAGTATAATGAAGGTTAACTGAACACAAGTCCTCATCCAAGGAACCCAATGCGTTCTCACCAAGGAGTAAATACTTATGAATGCCACTCATTCATCAATACTTGACATATGAAATATACAACCTTAACGGTTAGATCATAATGAATGCTGCTCACTATTGCCATTACCAAGTCTAATCTCATCATCAAAGTCATCACCCAATACATCTCACACAAGGATCATGGCATTGCCACTATCAGCCTACACATCTTCATGTGTTCTTAAAACTACCATCAATTTCAGTATCACCCTAAGAATCAAATTTTTCTAATTATGTTACCGACGTTAACTACTCGTAAGTACCACACCTAAGGTCTCTATACCTTTCAATCACTAATCATTATTTTCTAGTAATGACACCCCTAACCATCAACCTCTACCGTGCCACTTGCCCAATAGGCATCATTCCATTTTAGCTACATCTAAAATAATTTTATGCCACCAAGAATTTAACACAAGCACCTCACACTAACAACCACGATGTCACCACTATTAATTTGCATGGACACCTGTAATTTACTAACTATTCTAATCATAAATGTAAAAGTTTTTAATAACTATCAACTTGGTTGCGCGCCACTTGGCACTAACTCACTTGTCGTACTAACCTTCTAAACTTTACCATTGAGGACACGAACTAAACTGTCACCAAACTATCATAACCGTCCAAAACCACACCGACATCGAAAGATCTAATGCCGACCTCACCAAGTCACTCCCAAAAGGAACCTTGAACCTAGTGCTCTGATACAATTTGTAACGCCCCGACCCGAATTTATGGTTTACCTATAGTCAACTCGGTCTGACCCGACCATTAGGATTGAAATGGAATTAAAACAAGCTATATAATGTTGCTAGTCCAGTTTTATTTCAATTATGTTTCACTTATTCAACATGTTATTCCAATTTTTCAAAATAAACTACGTGAGGGGCTCATGGGGAGCACTCAAAAGTCCAAGCATACAAATCTACTAAAGTAAAATAAATAAAGTACTTACCAGTATAAGTCTCTCAAAATAAAAAAACTACTCCTAACCTTCGGTAACAAATCGAGGGTGTGAGTTAATGCTCAGTGGGAAATATACAAATGCAATATAGAATCAAAAGGCAGAAAGGAGACTAAACACTTATGCCTATATGCACATGCAACTACATAGTGTATATATATATATATATATACCCATACTTAATGCATGACATGGTTTACTTTCAAAAACCTTATTACTTAGAATAATTTACCTTAAACTTATAAAAGACTTCCTTCTACTCATTTTAGCATTTCTCGCTTCATTTAACATACTCGGTTCAACACTTCAAACCACTACATTTGATTTACCCGAAAAAATTCCTTTACCGAAATCACCCTTTTTATTTTATCCAAAATAATTTAGTATTTTCGTTGAAACTCACCCTTCAATTTACAACATATTATTTTGTCAATTATGGGTTCAATCTCGTAGGTGGCTTAATCACCCATTTACCCTCTTACTTTACCCTTTTCCCTTACTTTGTGGACATTAATAAACTTCACATTTACTTATCCAATTTAACCTTTATCAGAACAATTACTAATTCATTCAACTTAGGTTGTATTGACAAATTTTACCACAACCCATTTATTGACATGTTCCTTATTTCTTTATCTTTTCTCGAAATCTTTCAAATATCGCATACTTTAACTGGCTCCATACCGCCGCCTATGCACACCATATGCTCTGGCTAGTGGTTTTAGGATTTTCACCCTAGGGCTTCGAGTTCTTCTTGCTTATGCCGGAGTTATCCATGTTCCTTTTAATGTGTTTTAACATTTTAGAAATGTCCATATTACTCCACTTTTCCTTTTTACCCGGCCGAAGCCAAAACCCGGGGTAACACTCCAACTTGTATTACACTCTGAAGTCTTACCATTTCATGTCATTTAAACTTTAACCTTGATTTTATTCGAAAATTATATTCATTTAGGACCACTTTGTGTAACACATTTCCAACGTTTTTATTTCATAAAAATGTCGCCCTTTAATTAAAGTTACCATTTTACCCATTTCTTTCCGAAATCACCTTTTACTCCATTTCCCCAAGTGTTAATTTTCCCAAAAATACTATGAAGTCATCCACATTAACTTATTAAGTGTATCATTTCGTTTCCAATTTCATAAGTGTTAATCATTTACAACATTATTAAGTCACACACCAACTTTTCAATGTTTAGCCATTATCACTTATGAAACCTTCCATTAATTATTTCACAAACTAGTCATTTCTTAAGTTTCCTTATTCAAGAAGTCTAATATGTCTTGAAGATTACTTTTATAAGAGATACCATTTCTCTTTATCAACACATGTAGTCTTACAACCTTATGTTCATTATACCTTTAATCCTATTTTTTCACACTTTGAAGACTATAGTTTATATTTTCTTCTTTTATTCCAGGTTTAAACCTAACTAAATCTTCTTTAAAATTGTTTATGCATTCAACATTGAAATGCTACAAGTTTATATGCATGAGAAGATGGATTTTAATCCTTAAAATCCTATTAAATGCTTTAAACATGTTTTTCATTCTAAAAATTTATCATTCTTGAAAAAATACAGTTTTAAAGCATAAAAGACATTTAATTTCTTCAAGACTTTGAAATATTTATTCATTCTTCATTTTCAACAAAACAACATTTTACCAAAATTTTTATTGCATAATTTTTTTTTTATTATTTGTCACACATAATTTCATCATTTAATCAAATGCACACTGCTCAGGTAATCTAACTACAAGACTACAAATTATGAAAAATAGAGTCTTGATATTAAGAGTAATATTTTCCCATCTCTAATAGTTCCAATAGTGGTAGAAATTTTGGTTGAGGAGGAGCAACCCCCACCTCCAATGGTCGCCTCAAGGGGTTACCAAAAGCATCCTCTAAAATGCTCCATTCAAGCTTCCAAGCAAAACCCCTCCAAAACCCACTTCAAAACTCCATGAAAGTTTCCTCTTCACCTAAAATAATTCCCCAACCCTTCTAAAAAAATCGTAGTTCACCTCATCCATGGTGGAAATGGGTGTATAATGTTCAAATATGGTGAAATATACAACAACTATAATGTTTTAATGTGTAGAGGTGGTGGTAGCATGGTGGTTTTGTGGTGTTGGAAGACAAAAATGGTGGAAGACCACCTTCTCTCACTCTTTCATCTTCTTCCAACTCCAAATTCTACAAATAAACCAAACAACCCCTTATAGCCAAAAATAATGTTTTCCCCTCTTTGAGTTGATCTGAGCTCGATAGCTCAAAGATCTAATGGTCAAAATCGTGACAGTGCACAAGGGAAGACTGTATTTATTGATTTCAATCTACGTCATTCAAACAAAAAGCCTAAGTCATTCGAACAACTTCTCCATCTTGTTCGAAGTCTGGATTGTGCGAACCTTCCTACGACCTGCCACTGTAAAGCAGTGGCACATCTTTTGAAGCCCTGCATCTTGCGAGATCAATCTCTCTTCTAACAACTCTAGGATGTCATTCGAATGACCCCTTACGGTCGTTCGAATAACCCTTAATATTTTCCATTATTTTGTTTCCCTTCAATTTTCAGTATACAATTCCTTATAATGATCATCAATCCTCTAGCCATCAAAATTTAAACAAATTTTAATTTAATTACTTGGACAGTGTATTACAAACTTCCCTCGCTGGGGAATTTTGTCCTCGAAATTCTCGATCCATTAGTCCTTAAGCTCATGGGGTTTGTTGACTTCTATTTTAAGACATAAAATCCTCCATGGCAAAATCATTAAAATTTGTAAAAATAAGGTCACCAAATTACCAACATACTCGATGCTCAATATCCCATTAACCATGACATTACATAATCAATTTTGAGTCTCCATTCTCCTTATGATAAAGTCCAAAACATTTATAGCATCACTTATGTTAGTACCTAAGATGTACCGGTGCCTCTATGGCATACCCTTTTTCTAACAGTAGACATTCACCCCATGTTAATCACAAAACAGACAACTATCAAATTAATCATCAAATTCAATTCCAGCTTCAGACCGTACATCTGAGGTTCCACAAACTCTCAGGCTATCCCGACTACACAACTCACATGATCTTGCCGATAACTATCCTAATTCTCTTACTCCAAGGGGGAATATTCTCATCAAGTCATCACCGTACGCCCGATTTGTACCTTCCTTTATGTTACTCTGTTGAACCTAATAATATCCTAGGTGTCTCATTCTTGAGTGTTCGGTAAAGTCTCACTCGAATCCACTCACCGTGGCAAATAAACATCGTATGCTAAGTTTTCCTCAATTTTTGACACTATACCGCATCCTCAAGTCACCATCCCGCTCTTTACAACCCGATCCGCTTACTGTCGAGACGACCAGTTGAAAGTCCACTAGTCCTAAGAGAGATCGATATGGCATGCTATATTAGGACCAATCGCATCATACCATATCATGGCACTAACTTGAGTCACCTCATAGGTGAGAATACTGATTCCTGATTACCAAAATTTAAAGGAAAATATGAGAGTCATAAGGAACAAGCAGTTGTCCCAAGGGATTTCGCCCATTAGCCTTTGACTTTGACCTATGGACGTGAACCTATGCTCTATAATTGAATTTATGCCACTTATTATAATGCTTCTAGATGAGAACGAATCCCAATCACACACCCTAACTTGGGTCATAAGTAGTGGAGAATCGAATCGTAACCATTCATTCTTGCAATATGAAGAAATTTTCGAATGGGTAGTCGTTTAAGAAGTCAACGCCCGACTTCCCTCCTTGGGAGCAAGGCCCTACCTTTAACATCCTTGGCATACATGAACCATTTTGATTTGAGGGTACTTCGCGTCCTTGTCGACATTTACCTTGCCCAATTTGTAGTGATGACATCAAGAACCTACTGCACCTAGATTATTATCTTCCTTAATGTATCATGATCGAAATACCAAACTTCCATAGTTATTACTTATCTGAAGTGAGATACTCACCTTGTCGTGTCTTATGACCACACTAGATTGCCACCAAACTTGTCGTTGGTTTCTACCCGCATAGAATTTACGTGAAGACCACACCTACCGCCATTGGCGTCCTAAGGGTAGTAAGTACCACACTGGTTACATCTTCGAACCCATACTAGCTTATCATGACGTGACAAGAACTAATCCTTACATTTCTAAAGCTACCTTAGAGTATACCATCGACACGTCATCATAATAGTCATGTTTCGATGCTACCCCACTCCGGTTGCCATTTTTAAGTCTCCACATGGCGTCATCTCTCTAAGTCTCGAATACATTTCCTAGTAACTTCTAAATAGAGTATCACCACACCCGTACTAGTCATTCCATGAAATTCGAGCATCCCTCCTATAATGACACAACTATCACCCTACCTTAGAGATCATACCACCCATATGTGCCAATCTGGGAAGCCACACCCAACACGTACACTACATGACCAGTATTCTGGGGTCATCACCTGACCCTCAACACGATCGTTACTAGAATGCTACTGCCTCTTTTTACTAGACTTAATTGGTTTCCTAAGAACACCAAATGCATCTCATGTAAATTTCCCCAAACCTGACAAGATTTCATAGTACATGCCTTTATCATTATAGGTGTTCTCTACTTAACCTTTCAATACCCTTATTGCAATTACTCGGTGCTCGTAAAGACACTAGTCTACGAGCTTTTATCTATAATGCACCGTAACCATCAAAAACCTCAAGGCGTCACAACATTCGATATTTATCGTCATTGACTCCACATACACTTTGCCTTATGGGCAACTCAGTTGATTATGAACTACTTCCACCCTCGGATTACCTCGTACCTAGCCATTACCTTGGCGGATAAAATGAGTCTCAACACTTAGATTCTAATCTTATCCTTCTGCTATACGGTATGACAGTAATCCGTGTACAAACCACAACTAATGCTAGTCTTAATGAATGTTCAACTATTGCAACTAAATTGCCTCATGATGTAAACATCACATCATGTGCGACTCTACCTGTTATCACGGCTATGTAGATTTTGGTAGGATATGGGATGTCGGGTGTTGCCTATAAATACCAAGGCCTACACCGCAAATGCCACACTAAATCATCTTCCTTAAAATCACATTATAATTGAGATTTACTAAACCTAAGTCCTCATCCAAGGAACCCAATGCTCTCTCACCACATAGTTAATACTTATGAATGCCACACATTCACCAATCGTCAACATATGAAATATACAACCTTAATGGTTAGATCATAATGAAAACTACTCACTATTGCCACTACCAAGACTACTCTCATCATCAAAGTCACCACCCAATACATCCCACATAAGGATCATGGCATTGCCACTATTAGCTTACATAACTTCATGTGTTATCCGAACTACCATCAATTTTTATATCACCCCAAGAATCAAATTTGTCTATTATGTTACCGTCATTAACTACCCATAAGTGCCGCACCTAAGGGCCATATACCTTTCAATCACTAATCATTAGTTTCTAGTCATGAGACCCCTAACCATCAACCACTACCGTGGACTATATTCAACTTGTGCCACTTGCCCAATGGGCGTCATTCCATTCTAGCGACATCTCAAATGATTTTATGCCACCAAGAATTTTTACACAAGCACCTTACACTAACAACCATGGAGTCACCACTATTGGTTTGCAGGGATACCCATAATTTACTAACTATTCTAATCAGAAATGAAGAAGTGATTAATAACTATCAACTTGATTGCGCGCCACTTGGCACTAACTCACTTGTCCTACTTGATAACTTGCTTTTTGCGTGTTGTCATTGTTGAAAGCCAAGTTAATCAAAACCTCAAATTACCTACAAAATATAACAATCTCAAGTGTAGAGGTAAGTAAGGGTATCAATCCACATCTAGGGGTAAGCAAGAGACAACTCAATTGTAGTTCAATTTTTATTTTATTTTTGGAATTTTTCTTTTCTATTTTTTTTAGCTTTTCAAATATTAAAACAATTGGGTGAGGTGAGGTGAAATAACACTAAACTAAAATGTGAGATGAAAACAACTAACTAGAAAGTGACTAAAAGTGAAAAATAAAGTCTAACACTAAAATAAGAGATAAAGTGACGTAAATAAATGTGAGGACAATCAAGGAGTGGGATTACACCGCAAATTTAAGCTATTCTAATTAATTATATGAATTAATTGAATTCTCCCAAATTAATATCAAACTTACAAATCAACTCTCGTTGCAAATGTAATTTTAATAGTAACCTTTTAGAAAATTAAGTTTAACACCCCCACAGCTCTAGAAAAATAGATCTACACTCCTTTTAATTAATCATCCGCTAGGATCGATTAATTAAAATTCATGTAAATCTTAGAAAATAATTTTAGAATTGAAATTCAAGTAATATTACCCCACTTAAGAAACCCCTATCTCTAGTTTGAATCTAAAAGGGATGTTATAACTAAAATTTCGATTTTCTTTCGAAAATCATTTACCCTCTCTCGAGGCGTAAATTTAAGGGCGAGGGATCAAAATTAATATAAAAAGAAAATTTTCAAGTAATAAAACTAATTAAACTAAAATAACATCAAATAAGGGTTTTCCCCCACTCCTTGAATGGGGATTTAGCCTAACATAATACAAAGCATGATAATCAAATAATCAATAGGCATTTAATATAAAAGAGGAAAGAGGATTTAAATGACTCCAATCCTCCAATTTGAAATTTAAATCCCTCCAATTGAGCATCCAAGTAGTTTGCAATAATACCCACTCAATTAAATCTCATACAAAATTTCTCCTCACAAATCTCTAAAAAAAACTAAAACTATTTATAAAATGGTGTTTATCCTAATTTATTTTCTACACTAAACTATCTCTAACTCTTTCTAGAATTCTCTTTCTCTATTTTCATGATATCATCTAAAGTCCCCTTCAAATGGGGTATTCATATTCTTTTTATAATAGGCATGGAGCTAGGGGTAAAAATGGTAGGATAAAGGTTCATGAGGTTGTATATGGTGTGAGTGAGGGTTAATTTAGGAAAATGCACAATTGTGCATGGGTTGTGTGAGATCATGTGGGAAGTGAGGTGAGGGAATAAAATCTGATTTGGTATAAGGGATATTTGGGATGTTGGGTTAAAATGGTAGTTGGGGGGCATTTTGGGTAAAGGTTTCAGTGGGTTTTATTAATCACGTGGGCTTTTTGCTTGGTTTTGGCTTAATTTGGTTTGGCATTTGGCAGGTGGAAGAATCATGCTTGGCTTTGGAGGTTTGGGAAATGGGTCTCGATTCGGGTTATTGTCGAACTTAGGTTGGAGATGAGGGTCGAAGTTGGTGGCTGGGTCGGAGTCGCGATTGAGCTTGAGGTCATCGCCGATGGCTTGCTGGGTAGGGTGGTGGCTGCCGGGTCGACGTCGAAAATGGGGTTGGTGGACATACCACGGGTTTAATGGGTGGGTCGCGTCTGGATCAGGTATTAGATGGAGGTGCTGGGTCGAGGCAGGTTGGGTGTTGACCGGAGCAGGGGGTATGGCCGAGGGGTTGATGATATGAGGGTGGAAGGAGTTCACCGGCGCCATGGATAGAAGTTAGCCGGCGACAGGGGTGAGGGCTGCCTGGGGTCGCGAGGTGGGTTAGCTCGTGGGTTAAACCGCCGGAATGGGGGTCGGGGTTGGTGCCTTTGGTAATGGGTTTATGAAATGGGAAATGGGTATATGGGTGGTTGGGTCTATGGTTTTGGACATGGGTAAGGAGGTAATGGGGTTAGTGAGGAGAGGGAAGTGTTGGGTGAGTTGGAGAAGAAGATGGGGTGATAAGGTGTGTGTGGGTGTAGGGTAACTAGATGAGGGTGAGTGAGTTAGATTCTGTGTATGTGAGTGTGTATGGTATTGGGGTGTGAGGGGTTGTGTGTGTGTTTAACTTATGGCCCCTAAAAATAAACTAAAACTAAAAATAAAATAAAATAAAATTTTAACTAAACTGAAAATAAAAATCAACTAAAATAAAAATGACACGACACGACACACTATACAAATTCTTAAAAAACTAAACACAGCTAAAATAAAAAACTATAAAAATAAAATAAATAAAATAATAATAAACTAACTAAAAATAAGAAAATAAACGAAAGTATAAAAACTAATACACTATGCGTTAAAAATATAAAAAATCCTAAAATATATACATGACTCAATAAAATAAAATAATAAAATGAACCCTAAAAATAAAATGACACATAAAACAAAATGGGACAAATTAAATACACACGGTTAGGGATATGTTTATGTAGGCTTAGGGTAGGCTAGGGTAGGTTAGGGCTATGAAATTGGTAATTAGCTCCATAATCTTCACAATTTCTTTGAAATACGCATTTGAACACCTCAACGTGCATTTGACCTACAAAATACACAATAAAGCGCATAAGACCCAAATTTCCGTGAATTAGCAACTAAAGTACGTCTATTCGGGGTATAAAATGTACAGTTTTGGGTGCTTATCACTACTAACCTCCTGAACTTTACAGTATGGGGTATTACAATTCTCCAAAGTATGGGGTATTACAATTCCAGAACCTACTATAAGATGTGATAGTTAATCTCATTAGAACGAAGTTCGAATATGTTCTAACGAGGTATTGGAACTCGTTATATTTTGTTCTAGTGACTTAGCAAATTTTTCAAAAACATTTCAAATGTTTTGTAAAAATATTTTAAGTTTAATTTTGTTTTTTAAATACCCTTAAATAAAAACATTTCACAGAGGCAACCTCAAAACTCTAATAAATGTAGTGACGATCGATTGTTGCATGCGATCACTAACTCTTTTTCAATTGAAGTCTTGAGAATGTCCATGATGGTACAATGGGTGTAATGGGATAAGATAAACTAAAATAGAGATAACTATTACAAATCTTGCCATTATAATTTTCTAGTGAATGTGAAGCATGAGAAATATACAAACATATGAAGTATGGATATATATATATATATATATATAAGTGATATGAAGCATGTGATGAAAAAAATGGCATATAGATGTGATGAGAATATTGATGTGATGAAGAAATATATACATGAACAGTGTAACAAGATCATGACATATATAACATGTGAGCATGAGAGAAAAATAGGAATATACAAGTGGAAACACATATACACACGTGTAGAATAATTGTGAGAGGAGAAAGAGGATAACAAATCTCGTGTAAAATAGAAATAAATCCTAGCGAAATGGCTACTGTGGCCATCCGAGGCTCCAAAGATAGAGAATGAGGAAGGAAGATGAAACTGTGTGACTGCGTAAAGATTGGATTCGCGAACATATTTTCCTAAAAAAGGTAAAATAAATATCCATATCCTGGTACAGGTCATAAAAAAGATTATTGGTGCATGAGAAACTAAGTGAATCATTGGATCGAAGACTATATTAGGAAATGGGAAGGTGTTACGCAACTATTTCGCCCTTTTAGTATCTCATGGTCTATAAAATATTTTCTTTCTCTTGAGATGTGCAAACTTGGATAGAATGCGTGAGGGCGTGATATGTGTTCAATATGTGTGGTGTGTATATATATATATATACTCTCCAACATACCTCCTAGTAACATTCCTATTTTTTTTAAATAGTAAAAAAAATGTATTTTTGATCGAATTTTGTATACACGATCTCCTTAATGAGGAGATCATCTATAGAAATACTCAAAAAAAATTCAATCTTGAAATGGGTAAAAAAAAGTGAGTATATATGTGAATTTTCGGGCATTCAAATTTTTGCCATTATCTCATCCACTTTCGAGTTGAAGTTTTTGATGATTTTTTTTTGTAGATGATCTCCTTACTATGTAGATCATATATATTGGGTTTTGTTAAAAATATATTTATTTACTATTTTAAAAAAATATGTATGTTCATATGTATGTTAGGTGAGGTATGTTGGAGAGCCGAATTTTAAATATATATAGACACACACACACACACACACACACACAGAGTGAAATGCGCATGAGGAGCAAAATCATCGTATTCAGATCGTGGTAAAGGAAGGAAAAAACCATTCTAAGGAGTAAGACTAAAGGAAGTGAAAAATAGATAAACATTCAGAATATGAGCGACGCATCAGATCAAGACACTCTATGATAAAGTGAATACATATGTCAATGGGACAACTAAATATGTGAATAATAAGAAAAAATGGCTAAATTATGAGTGATGCACTAGATTATGACTCATTATGAAACAAGTGAATATGTATGTCAACGGGGTCTCTAGAAAGTGATAAAATAGATATAAGTGGCTAAACGATCGTGACTCATGAAAAAGTGAATATGCCTCTCAATGGGACAACTAGAATTGATAAAATAAGTAAAAATTGACAAACTTTGGCGTAACCTATATAAAATATATAAGTTAAAAACTTGTAAAAATAAAATGAAATAAGTAATAAGGACTCGAATTTCGAAATAACTTCGGGATGCCTACATAGCCCCCAAATGGCACAAAGCCCACGTAGCCTAAAAGGGAGGACAACGTGGGGTCTAACCCATAATCCAAAACTATATTCTCTCTTTGATTTATGAGAAAGTGTGAAAGTGATGAAAGTGTAAAAAATTGGAGAAAACTCTAATTTGGAATTTGTAGGATAAACCATCTTTAAAGGGGTTTGATTTTATGAAAATAATTTTAAAGATATATAACTAATAAAAGTGTGGCTAATGGTGAGAGAAAACAAGAATTAACTAGGAAATTTTCTAAAAGTAATGAAATATGTGAAATAGCACTAAATTGGTAAAGTAGGATGAAAAGTATTACCTTCTAAGTTATTTGAATTCTAATATTTGAAAGTTTTGTGATATGATTTTTAGGTCATGGTGAAGTGGTGAAAATGCAAAAAAGTTGTGAGATGCAGAATGACGTAAGAGAATGAATTTGGGGGATGATGTAATAGGGTGGTTGCATGAATTACAAGGTTGGAGGATCTAGAAAAATGATATTATAGTTTTCTCAAATAGAGAAACCTAAAAGGTAAAAATGACCCAACTGCCCCTTGGATAGCCAGTCGTCATAGGATCTATCCTACCTACTAGCACGAGTGGTAGATTTAGAACCCAATCAATATTTCTCCTACCAGTAGACATGGGGTGTGCTTATTATCATGATAAAATGGATATATTCGGTAAAAGTCCATAAAATGGAAAATATAAGTCCAGTTCGCACACCGATGGGATCATTGGAGAGATAATTTAGATCTTTACAAAGATATGTTGCGATACTCTCAAGTCCAAGAGTATAATGTAACAACCCCCGTTTTCTCACGTAAAGGTTGGCCATATATGATACGCGAAAGATTGGGTTATAAAAAATTTATACCATTCTCAGCATTAAGAAATAGGAATAGCTTTTATTCTTTACCAAAAATCACAGTTAATAATAAAAAATCATCTGAACAAAACTGATTTCATACTTTAATACAAAATTGAATCATCATACAATGCTCATAAAGTAAAGATAAGTACAAACTTATATAAATACACTCTTGGTCTTATGCTCATACAAAACTTGATATGAAATAAAATGACCAAATGAATAAGTACAACCTATACTAGAATCAATGGAACGGAATCTGATACATCCAATGCAACTATAAGTCTGCTCTGTCATCAGTCCTACTATCCCTATTTATGAGAAAAATATAGGGGAACAATAATTATAATTTTGGGTCAGACCCCTAGAGTTTGCAAGGATTCTTCACCAATATATATGTAAAATGTAACTAACTCATACAATATGTCTCTCCATCGACGCTCACACGTATCGAGTATCTCACGTCTCATCTAGAAGCAGTCCTACTCCTATCCTCCAATGAATACCAATTACGAACTCACTTGTCTAATCTGACATGTAACGACAAATCTATCTACCTATGCAATAATTAAAAGTGAGTATTTACACCTAACATCCCTGCCCTCGAAGTAACTTTATAATGTTGCCCACTAAGTTCCATATAAATTCAGTGCATATTCTTAAGTCAAATAATGCTCCTTAACCTTAGTCTACCTCATGAGAATATTTGATTTTAATTCAAACTAATTATCATATACACCATTAGACTATAAGTTTTATGCTCTTTAATTACCGTTTACATTCTTTGACTGCCCAAATATTATTCTCACTAATAATTATCTATCGCATTAAACAATTAAAACGTATTTTCATTACTAATTATCCACATTATTATGTTAATCCGACTTTGTTATCATTGAGTATTGTCTACATCTATAGATTATGAAAATGCATTCTCATACAAGGCACATCCCAATGTGTACATCGATAAATACATATGTCCGTATATATGTACAACATGCAAATACATCTATCTTTAGCATCCAGTTCGTGCTCCATTGGTAATACCCAAAGGAGTCCCTCATCCCAAAATGGGTAACAACAAAACATAAGCAAGTGGGTCAGTACCTACACAGTACACTAGTTCACGTCCCATACCCAGTGGTGAAAAAGGATCCTAGCATCTACACCTACCTCCTGTAAGTGGCACTTCCGCGTAATACCTAAAAAATGACACCTGTGCCGACGTGTGCCCTAGTCCCGAACATGCGCACCCCAATCGATAGGACGGTACTACAACACCCCGTGTTTTTATTATTTAATTTAATTAATTAATCAAAAAACTCGGGAAAAATAAATTTTTGAATTTTATAATTTTTATTGGTTAAATATGCTAGTTATGATTTTAGAAGTGTAAAACTTCAAGCAGAAATGAAATCGAAGTTAAAAAAGATTTTAAAATGATTTTTATATATTTATCCCATTAAAATGTTATGCCGAACTGCCAAAATACCTGGGCGATCGAACGATCAACGCCAGGGGGTGATCGATCGACCGATCCCCTCAAGTTTCGTGCGTTGTAATCCTTTTCTTTGACTAATTTGATTACTTTTAAATCTTTTCCACTTTTATATAATTAATGTACCAGGGCATGTTTTTTAAACACCCATTTGTGAAAACCCTAAGAGCAAAAAACTCTCTCTTTTTCATCATCTTCTACCTCAAAAACCTAGCCACCATTAAAATTACTTTTCAAGCTCAATTTTGAAGGCCAAGGCTAATTTGTCCCAAGTTGGTTCAAGAAGGGTTTTCGATCCATTTTTTGAGAGGAACACATATATCTAATTAGATTTTTATCAAACTCGTCACATGCATGTTGACCCTATTCTTTTTCTTTAGTGTTACGTGTCTTGATTGTAGCCTCTATTAAACTCATGTTTTCTAAAATAAGTTATGAATATAAATATTGAAGAGATAATTTTTGGGACTGTTTTGCATGAAAAAGTAATGTTATCGAATACTTATAACTTTGTTGCTCTTTGGGTTGTGTTGGTGTAGTCGATTTTTCTATGGGAATGTGCATGTTGAGGAGCCCTTTTAAAAGTAAATTTTGATATTTTATATGAGAACCGTAGAGAATTAACTATGTGTGTTAGAAAATAATAACTATGATAGGACTTGCATGTAGCGATATTTCTGAAAATCTCAATATTTATGTGTTCTTGGTTTCCATTATTTAGATTAAAATTATTTAAATGGAAATTTAGTGTTATTATGAAGGTTGTTATAATTTGTAATTGTGTTACTTTATGGAAATATGATAATATTTCGGAAATGTTGGGTATTATAGGTAATTAGTTTTCACCCCTAGTTATATTACACTTGTTAGGTATAGGACTAGTAAGTGGGCCTTAGTTGCAATTTATGCTAATTAGGTATGGTACTAGTTAGTCTGAGTCTATGCGGTTATATAATTTAGGGTGGGGGGTGATTTTCTATATCATACCTTTGTTACGATAGCCTAGGATTGATATCTAGGAGGAGTGAATTTTTTATAATCATCCTTTACTTAAGATAGGACGAATTTATATTTTAGCGACACTTAGTTGGGACTAAGGGGTATTTTGAGGATTTTCACATCGCTTTTAAGGGTTGGGGAAATTAATTTGATTAATGAGTATACGAAATTTTGGAAATTAATATCGCAGGACTAAAATGGATATTAAAATTTATTCGCGACATAACGTGTCTAGGGCCGATAGATTGAATGTGTAAGAGGATGATTTATGTCGTGTCGTGTGTGGAACCTTGTCATATCGCGAGGATCGCATGATAAAAATGGATCAGACGATGGACTTGACAAGGGGATGTCTGTGTGTGTGGAACCTTGTCATACCGCGAGGATCGCGGGATAAAAACGGATCAAACGACGAACTTGACAAGGGGACGGGTGTTGGAAAATTTTCTTCACGGTTAAATTAATGAAATTTAACATTATTGGGAAGGTGGGTGGATTAAAAAAATATTGGTGTGGGTTTTATAGAAATCTTGCGGGTAGTTAGTAATTTATTTATGATGATTAATAATCTCGTAATTAAAAGTTTCTATTGTTATAGTCGATATATATAGCACTATTGTCTGGGTTCAAGGACCCTATTTGAGAGGAGTATCCGGTTTACATGCTTGGGGATTTGTCTTTGACACATGCGTTGACTAATCTTTTTCACGATTTATTTGGGAGTTTCTGTATAGGAGTCATTGGAGATCATTTGGAGGTGCAGCTGTATTTATTTTGTGGCTTTAGTAGTTGGATTTTCTCTTTCCATTCCGTCATTTTATTTATGAGACTACCTTTGGAGTTATTGGTCATTTTTGGTTCCAAAGTTGTTTTAAGATTTTAGTTGGATTATGTATTTAATTATTGAGATATTTGGAGTTCATGTGATGGATTTTAATCGCGTTTTGGAGATTTATCAGTTGGATGTCATTTCATATTTGGGTTTGATTAAAATAATTTATCTTGTGGATTAAACTTTTATGTCTCATATCTTTCACATGCTAAGGATGATATTTAATTTACTCACACCCAGCTTAGTTTTGGTGGCGGCCGACGCCAGAATTTAGCGGGGAGTGACAGATGGTATTAGAGCATGGTCTTAGGTATCGTAGGTTGTATGTCCGTTTAGCTTCCGCGTTGCTTATCTTTGATTCCTTTCAATGATTTTTACTCTTAGTTTTTCTGAGTCTGATGTTGTTTATAACTATCTTTCATATGGAGAACACTAGGAGAGCTGGTAGTAGGAGAGAGGAGTCCGTTTCTGGCCCCGCAGTTCAGGAGAGGTAGGGGCAGTTTGTTCTGGATGCCAAGGCACTAGCGGAGATTGTGCGAGAGGACATAGTGGCCGATATTGATATAGGGAGACATAAAGGGGTGACGTTAGAACCCCAATAACACGGGGCACCCGTCTCAAATTGGGACAGAGTGAGTACCATCTTTTTCAAGGGTAACCCTTCTACCTTTTTGGGAGGATCCGACCTCACGGTCGCTCACCAATTGAGGAGACACTTGAGGTTAGTGGAATACATGGAGTTGTAAAAGCAGATGTTTGAAACATTCAAATTGTTAGGGAATGGTTTGCAATGGTGGGACAGTACCACCACACCAGAGGAGCGAGATCAATTGAGTTATGCAGAGTTTCATATTAGGTTCAACATCAAGTACTTTTCGTATGCTATCAGGAGTGCTAAGAAAAAGGAATTTATGGAGTTGGAGCAAGGGACAAAGTCAATTGTGGAATATGAATAAGAGTTCACCAATCTATCTATGTTTGTACCGGAGGAGGTAAACACTGAGAGGAAAAAGATGGAGTGCTTCATCAAAGGGCTGTCTTGGCCCATTAGGCACATGGTTTTGGGAAATCCGGCATACACTGTATACGCCCAAGTAGTGGATGTCGCGATGTTACACTGGCGGGAGAAAATAAGCTATCAAAAGAAATTGGGAAAAAGACAAGAGACCAAGGGTTAGGGAGGAGACAACAAGGGTCGCAATTACCAAGCATGGAAAATGCATAGGCCTAACCAAGGACAATAGAATAATAATTTTCATCACGACCAATAGAGACATGGTCATCAGGGGGAGCAAAATTGGAATAGGAATTTGGAGCCTTTTCAGGGTACTTGTTTCAAGTGTGGGAAAGTGGGACACAAAGTGAATAGGTGTTTCAAGAGAGAGGACCATCAGGGTCAAGTTAGTCAGGGCTAGTAAGGCCAATGGCCTCCAGCACCGGAAGGTCCCGAGGTGTGGGGATCTCCAGCAGTATTGGTGGCAATCAGTGTTCAGGAAGCTCCGACAACACATGTAGTGTCAGGTGTGTAGGGGGTGGTTACTGCACCAAACAATATCAGTTTTGGGAGGTGCTATGTACCTCAGGTTCAGTCAGAACAAGATAGACTGCGTGGCTAGTGGAGTATCGCGGTACGTAATACCTTCTTAGAAATATATATATATTGTATTTTTGTTAAGGATTGCGTTTGGGTAGATTAGGTGTATGGGCGCCTACTTGTGTTTTTGTACGGGGTAGACATATGTGAGCCTTATTTACTTTTGCGAGATTTACGCGTTGATGGGTATGGTTCGTCTAATTTCGAGGATGAAATTCTTTGCTAGTGGGGAAGTAAGTAACACACTGTGTTTTTATTATTTAATTTACTTAATTAATCAGAAAACTTGGGAAAAATAAATTTTTGAATTTTGTAATTTTTATTGGTTAACTATGTTGGTTAGGATTTTAGAAGAATAAAACTTCAAGCAGAATTGAAATCGGAGTTAAACGTATTTTAAAATGATTTTTATATATTTATCCCCTTATAAAATTTTAGGCCGAACTGCCAAAATACCTGGGCGATCGAACGATCAACACCAGGGGGTGATCGATCGACCGATCCCCTCAGGTTTCGTGCGTTGTAATCCTTTTCTTTAACTAATTTGATTACTTTTAAAACTTTTCCACTTTTATATAATTAATGTGACAGGGCATGTTTTTTAAACACCCATTTGTGAAAACCCTAAGAGCAAAAAACTCTCTCTTTTTCATCATCTTCTACCTCAAAAACCTAGCCACCATTAAAATTACTTTTCAAGCTCAATTTTGAAGGCCAAGGCTAATTTGTCCCAAGTTGGTTCAAGAAGGGTTTTCGATCCATTTTTTGAGAGGAACACATATATCTAATTAGATTTTTATCAAACTCGTCACATGCATGTTGACCCTATTCTTTTTCTTTAGTGTTACGTGTCTTGATTGTAGCCTCTATTAAACTCATGTTTTCTAAAATAAGTTATGAATATAAATATTGAAGAGATAATTTTCGGGACTGTTTTGCATGAAAAAGTAATGTTATCGAATACTTATAACTTTGTTGCTCTTTGGGTTGTGTTGGTGTAGTCGATTTTTCTATGGGAATGTGCATGTTGAGGAGCCCTTTTAAAAGTAAATTTTGATATTTTATGTGAGAACCGTAGAGAATTAACTATGTGTGTTAGAAAATAATAACTATGATAGGACTTGCATGTAGCGATATTTCTGAAAATCGCTATATTTATGTGTTCTTAGTTTACATTATTTAGATTAAAATTATTTAAATGGGAATTTAGTGTTATTACGAATGTTGTTATAATTTGTAATTGTGTTACTTTATGGAAATATGATAATATTTTGGAAATGTTAGGTATTGTAGGTAATTAGTTTTCACCCCTTATTATAGTAGACTTGTTATGTATGGGACTAGTAAGTGGGCCTTAGTTGCGATTTATGCTAATTAGGTATGGTACTAGTTAGTGTGAGTCTATGAGGATTATATAATTTGGGGTGGGGGTTAATTTTATATATCATACCTTTATTACAATAGGCTAGGATTGATATCTAGGTGGATTGAAATTTTTATAATCGTCCTTTACTTAGGATATGACGAATTTGTATTTTGGGGACCCTTAGTTATGACTAAGGGGTATTTTGAGGATATTAACATTTGTTTTAAGGGTGGGGTAAGTTTGATTAATGAGTATAAGAAATTTTGGAAATTAATATCGCAGGACTAAAACGGGTATTAAAATTTATTGGCAACATAATGTGTTTAGGGCTGACAGTTTGAACGGGTCAGAGGACGATTTATGTCGTATCGTGTTTGGAACCTTGTCATATCACGAGGTTCACATGATAAAAACGGATCAGACGACGGACTTGACAAGGGGACAGGTGTTGGAAAATTTTCTTCACGATTAAATTAATTTAATTTAACATTGTTGGGAAGGTGGGTGAATTAAAATAATATTGGTGTGGCTTTTATAGAAATCTTACGGGTAGTTAGTAATTTATTTATGATGATTAATAATCTCGTAATTAAAAAATTCTATTGTTATAGTCGATATATATATCACTATTGTATGGGTTCAAGGACCCTATTTGAGAGGAGTAGCCGGTTTACATGCTCGGGGCTTTGGCTCTGACACATGAGTTGACTAATCTTTTTCAGGATTTCTTTGGGAGTTGCTGCATAGGAGTAACTGGAGATTATTTAGAGATACAAATGGATTTATTTTATGGATTTAGTAGTTTGATTTTCTCTTTCCATTCCGTCGTTTTATTTATGAGACAACTTTTGGAGTTATTGGGCCTTTTCGGTTCCAAAGTTATTTGAAGAATTCAGTTGGATTTATTTATTTAATTATTGAGATATTTAGAGTTCATGTGATGGATTTTAATCGCATTTTGGAGATTTATCAGTTGGATGTCATTTCATATTTGGGTTTGATTAAAATAATTTATCTTGTGGATTAAACTGTTATGTCTCATATCTGTCACATGCTAAGGATGATATTTAATGTACTCGCACTCGGCTTAGTTTTGGTGGCATCTGACGCCAGAATTTAGCTGGGTGTGATAGGTACACTAATCTAGGTATGTGCATACAAAATAATATAATACATACTATCATCCAATATGTACAAGCAATTACTCTATAACTATCTCCATTAATATAAATATAGCTTTCTCGGCCTAATTATAACATTTTAGTCAGTTATTACATAATCTATATTAAGTCATTATCCAATGACTACTCCCCGATTAAATATTGAGTCTCGTATAATGCCACCTAGGCTTACTTATCCATGTACTTGATATTTACTTCATCGTATATATGTGTGTAGTTATCCCCTACTACTTCTTCCAATTTAACTATTAGTTCCTATATTTTGTTCTCTTAGATACAAGCTTGTAGGTACGTATATAAGGAGTAAACTAAAGTGGATAAGGGTTATATGTACATATATAAGGAATCCATTAATATGAATAAGTAGTTTCACTTTAACTACAATGAGAATCGATACTAACAATTTAGACTTAGTCCATTAGGCTTAGGATACTTTTCTACATAGTATTTTTATATGGGAAATATTTTAGGGAGCTAACCATTAATTATGCTCTCAAGCATTCGACTTATCTCTAATAAGTGTTTCTTTTATTTAAACTTACCTAGTCTTAATCATAATATTACCATTATACCCTTTAGGGTCTTATCATCTACGTGACCCTACCAAAATTACTCAATCATTTAGGTGAATCCCTGCCTTTTAATATTTTTATTTCATATAGATCTATTCAAGAATCATGCATAAATCATCTTATTTATATAGTTAACTTATACTTTAAGTCATCACGCATGCGTCACCATATCACGAGCACATCCCAATTAAGTTCATAACGGTGCTCCTAGTATGTTTTAACAGCCATCGCCCTTCGCTTGGATCAACGACCAAATCCTAAACCATCAACAAGAATCTAAAATAAATTTTGAACAGGTCTGAATCGATTCGCCTTGGAGGTCAAATCGGTTCAAATCTGGACATCAAGCTAAATCTGCAGCAAAATTTTATACGAGATTTTTATAACCAAAACCACTTTCATCAAAGATAATTATAATGATTCAACAATCTGAAACGTGGCATGTATATAGTTTCTAAAACACCACAGGGTCATTCTAAACATGACTAAATGTCTAATTCATTCCAAGATTATCATCAAATCCCCAAGATCTTTCAATAATCGATGAACATTATAGTTTTATATTTCATCTTACCCTATAGAAATGATTTCTAAATTAGTTCGGAGGGTTCTACAATATGTTTTCTACAACAAATATCCAATTTAAACTACATGAATACAAATCTAATATGAGGGATTACAGATCTAAGCATGGATCATATGATTATCATTAATTTATGCATTAATAAAAGGATCTCTAGATATGCAACCTTAAAACATGATTGAATTCTATTATAAACATGTATTCAACATCAATACAATAATAGAATATTTTGAATTAGAATGGTAAGAGAATCCTTGGCTAAAAATAGTAGGGGAGCTTCTCTTTTCTTTCTCCTAGGGTGGTTCTTCCTCTTTCCCAAGATATGTAGTCTCCGAAAGTGTGGGGGAGAATATGGCGTGGTTGTGAAACCCTATGTGACACCCCGACTAATTAAATACCGGGTAGCTACTCCTTTATTAAATTAATTCAAAATGCCCAGTTGGTCCAGTTAATAGCATCACTGTCGAAAACATTTTAATGATTACTAACCACCTAGTATTTAAACAGTAAGTTGCCAATTTTAATTTAAGTCCGATTAACATGCAACAAGTGTAATGAAGAATAATAATACCATACACCATACTGAAGTAAAAAGAATAACCATCACATAATGTAATTAAAGTCTGGAGGAAAAACTCCTCACTACAAATCCCACAACTGATAAGTAAACCGAATATTAAAACAATACATGCCAAAGTCTGAAGACTGTAATGGAAATGTAACTCTAATAGAAATGGGCAACATGCCCTACAACTGATAGATAATGAATCTGGAATCCAAGTGATAGAAGCGTCTACAAGAAAATCCCTGTAGCTTCCACAAACAGCTATAGCTCGTCACTAGAATGAATATCCTATGCATGGTGTCCTTGTGGCTGGGCACCTAAAATGGTTTTACAAAGAAAAATAGATTTGAAAGCAAACGGGTCAGAGCCCGAATGTGGAGATATTTTAAAAACCTGCAAGTGCTTTAAAAACATTTAAAACATTAAATGCAAAGTACATGTTAGGACGTGCACTCACATGATATTCTCACCTCTCGTCTAACTGTGCACTCCTAACGTAAGTACCCATCTACAACGACACAAACCACTAGCTAAGTGACATCATATCTAGCTAGACTGTCATAGGTCCTACCTTTATTACTCGATTCTATTAACATTATAACGCTCGTAATTAAATAGGGGTTTAACGTAAACTCAGATGCTCAATGTGCAATATATTTCACTAACAACTAACCCGTTATGTTTCTCGAAACAATACCGTAATTATATTCACAACATTAACATGAAGGTTCCCATTAATTGAGTGTATATTAATCACAACATAAATATACAATACAAGCACCCCGAGAACTAAGCTGTGGTGAACACATACTCTGCTATCCATCCCGGTACATCACGTACATAAGGATTACATATTCCGAATCTCTCAGGAATAGTTCACAGATAACAACATCACAAATAATGGAGGCGAACACAGTCACATCACATGGGTCACGCACATACCTACGCTCCCACGATCAGCGGACTTATTAATATCCCAATAAGTCTTTCTATGACCTATGTTCATCAAGGTAACCAATCTAAATCCGGGCAACACAAGGATTAGAGGGCCCTAAGCGAACACAAACCTCTCGTGATAGCAAGTATGGTAGGTATGTTATACACACAATTTATATACCAATACTAAGTAAACACACGTCTTAGAAATCTCGTAGTTTAATCGTAGTACATATCGCATTCTCGTACCAACTTATAATTATCACAATTTATACTATTCCGGTTTATAATCATACGCGCCATAATTTATTCTCACGTCGTAGTAGACACTCACATCTCAACCCAAACCGTCCATTTAATTTAACTCTCGTATATAATCTCCTTCTCATAAATACCCAAAAGTCCCAATTCTATCATTACATCATCATCGGAATGTTATCTATATCCTCGAACAAGTTTACGGGACTCCAAAAATTAAAACAGTCCGAAAAAAGGCCCAGACTGCCAGCTCGTTAGAAGTCTCGTTCGAACGAGACTGTTCGAACGAGATTCCACTGTCAGCTCGTTAGAAGTCTCGTTCGAACGAGACTGTTCGAACGAGATCCAGTTCGTTCGAATGAACTGTACCTTCTAACGAGATCTCGTTCGAACGAACTTATCGAATGAGGTTCCCTTTCGTTAGAAGCGACTGGTCAATTCGTTAGAAGCTCGTTCGAACGAGTTCGTTCGAACGACCTGGGCACGGGCTTCTAACGACCTACCAATTTCGTCCCAGATTTGTCTAATCTCGTTTTTTCACCATTCTTACTCCTCAAATCTTCTCCAAAGTTCGTTCCAACAATGTTTTAAGTTCTCTAATCATCCTAAAACATGCTAAGGTCTTATACTAACATCTTTTAAGGCATTAATGCATCCCAAACATCATTAAATCGTAAGATTCTATACTTTTCCCAAATTTTTCAAGAACATGAACCCTAGATTTTTATCATCATCAAATCCCAGAATTTAATCCGTTTTTACACTACATAAAAATGAAATCTCTGAATTCAATCTTCAAGCAACGTTTCTACATGCCAACCTATACCCAAAATTAAGCTAATAACTTCCAATTTCATGGGTTTTCCTTTAACTCTTAATTAAGATAGATTATCAAGATTTCTAACATGGAAGAAGCATTTACTGCATAAAGAATGTAATTTAAATCACTTGCCTTGATTCGATTTCTGATTTTGGTGTTGGTTTGGTGAAGATTTCTGCAGAATTCCCTCTCTCTCTCTTTCTCCAAGCTTCTTCTCCAAAGGTGGCTATGGTGGCTAGGGTTTTCTTTGGGAAAGTTGGAAACCTAAATGATAACCTCCCTAGCTTAATGGGTTAAATTGAGTTGGTTAGTGGGTTTAGTGGGTTAAATTCACATCAGATTAAGACTCCTAATTTTCGTCATTATTAATTCCTCAAAATACAAAATTACCAAAATACCCTTCAAGTTGCCGGTATGGCCTAAAAATACCCCGGAATCCAACCTACACCCCCGGCTAGTGTTTTCTGACTATCTCGACCCTTCCGGACGCGTTGGCGCACTCAAAACGACCATACGGTTTATAGAAATAAAAATCACTTTTATAATTAAAATAATACACCATGACGCGACGGTCACACGCGTCTCAACAAAATTCCCAAATTGCCGTACATAAATCTCACGACAAATTTCATAATTCAATATTAATGTAAAAACATGTATGCACATAATCAAATACCAACTCGCATCTCGTTAGTATTTATAACCCGGATTAATTTCCAATTAATACGCATTTAATTAATTAATCCCAAAAATAAATATAGCCAAAAGTACGGGGTATTACACCCTAAGGCTGATTTTAATCCTTTACACAACATTTTAATTTAACCTAAATTCGAATGTCTGTAAAGGGACAGACTTAAGGCCCCTAAAAAGTTTCTTATCCATACCCAGTTTGGCTCGAAACTCTACCCAAGGTCCTACCCAACCCATAGGTCCAATTTTAAACACTTAAAATGTTTATTTAAGTCACGTAATGACATTTAAAACCTATAAACACTTTATACATTTATTTTTATGTCGCATCATTATCACATATGTATATCCCTAATATGACTTAATTAAATCAACGAGTCATCAATTTATTTGCAACTATCTCCATTATTCGCAATATATTGTCATACCATAACACTTGTATCACCTTTATGAAATATTATATTTAAATAAAATACTCTAATACAGTTAAACATATTCATTTAATTATTATGCCAAATTAAGGATCAATAAAATTATTTCAACTGAATAATAAATCCCATAATTTCAAATAAATTAATATAACTTCAATTTATACTCATGAAAATGCGGGGGATAACATTCTCTCCCCCTAATAATGTAATTTCATCCTCAAAATTCACTACAGCAAGAATTTGCATTTTGATTTGTATCATTATCTTAAGTTTATACCCAATTAGTCCATACTCATATCCCATGCGATAAATGAAAGTCTAATCCTTGCAAATCATAAAACTACTGGGACATCCATATATTCCACATTACATGTACACACACACGTACCTTTAACAAATATAAATGACACATATACATCCTATTTGTAACATTCACACCAAGCATATCCATACATCAAGTAGACCATCACGTATGTACATAAAAGAAAATAACCATCTTAGTTCCCAACTTCCCTCAACCCTCAACTTTTTCCAATTTCATGCATGGGACGTCTCGCAAGTGAAATCCAAACCTGATACACTACTGCATGGATTAGTTAGTTATTGAGATCCAGAATGAAAGGGAAAAAATATAAATGTTTATGGAAATCATGTAAATTCCAATTTGTTCCCATTGTCAACCGAAGTCTCATCACACCTAAGGGATACACTAAATCCAGATAAATTACTAGTGTGATAATACCAAGAACAATAACCAAAATATCCTAGAATATAACATCTCTTAACTCCCGATTTGCTGATTTTATGCGTTGGATGTCTAGTAAAAGAAAACTAAACAAGGAGCCCTCCCATACGCAACTACATAACTTTGTCTGTTATTGAGATCTGTCAGTCTAGATGCAACACCTCGAATTTTTAATGATTTTTATATTGGGATTAATTAAATTAAATAAGAAAATTAATAAGGGACTAATCCCGGTTAAAATAAATATTAATTAGCAAGACAAGGGTTAATATTTATTTATATTTTATCTTACTTAGTGAAGGAGTAAAAAATTAATAAAAGCGTATAATAATTATCGCGAGTGAAAAATACAACAGTTATAGTAATTTAGTCGGGACGCGCGTGTGAGACGTGTCGGGACTTAATTTTATGAGATAAAAGGTAATTTATGTATGGGTCATACAAATGGTCAATTATAGTGTGCAATGTGTTTTGAAGGGTTGAAATATTCAGAAAAGTGTACTCGGGGTTTAGTTTGGGTCCCAGGGCATTTTTAGGCCAAACCGGCACCGCGGGAAGGTATTTCGATATTTTGGATTTTTAAGAAAAGGGGACCTATGAATTTGATAGGCTTATATCATCTAATACAGTGAGGGACTTAGGGTTAGAAGTTACCAAACCATAGAGAGGTTACCAAACCATAGGAGAAGGAAGGAGAAGAGGGTCAATGGCTTTCCCACACCGTTTAGACCACAACCACAATCGGAGCGTAGATAGGGAGGAAAGAAAACCATCTATACTATTCTTTTGCAGAGATTCAGACCTACCAATTGAGGAAAGTATTTATCTTGCTAAATTCTGAGTAGATATACCATCCATGTTCGTGTAGGATGATTAATATTATTGAATATATGAATATTGGTGGAAATTTAGAAGATTTAAATCATGTTCTTGGGTAAATAAATCATGTTAGGTTTAATCCCTTATGCATGTAGAACGAATTTGATGAATTTATAGCATGAACATGTGAAGAAATTTGGGTTCTTATTGATGTTCATAAATAAAAGTGATATTCTAGGGGTTTTAGGATTTATTATTGAATTAATTCAATTTAAAGGTGTTCCTTGATGATTTAATGAATTTATTACGTTAGAAATCGTTTATACATGTTACTCTGATGTTTGGTACACCTGGTTGGGAGTTTGGGATGGTGTAATGGAGTTTTAAAAATAGCAAAATACCTTCACAGTTAAGGAAAGAAGATGATACCGATTACAACAAATCGATTCGAACTAAGGGCGAATCGACTTGATTTCCCAAAATTGAACAATTTTCCCCCTTTTTGTTTATAACTCTTGGGAAACTATCGAGTTAATCTTTCTTGTCATTTTACAATTTAATGGGAGATATTTTAATTACCAGTAGGCCAACATTGGGATTGAGACTTAGTCATATGAGGGAATTTAAGACTAAAGTTAATTAGGTATAATTGGATAATAAAATCCCAATTTGGAGAATAATATCATTTCACAGGGAATCGAGCGAACTTATGACCTAGGCCAGCAGGGTATGAGTCAGGTATCTATTGAATTGACTTAACGGACAATTGGAAACCTATCGAGTAGTGGAAAACACTCAGGATTATATTATGACAGGTATTATGGTAAATTAATGATAATAAGAATATTGAAGGGCTATAAAGACTACGTATGCATATATTCTGGGTTATGAGTATGACTATTCTGGATTTATATATACTTAGGTTGTGTGAATAGCTGATGTGTTACTTATTATGTGTCATGAACATACCGACACAGCTTGCTATCATGGGAGGTTTCACGTCGTGGATGGTCTTATCCCGAGGAGACGTCTTAGGGGATTTTAGACTTGTATCTCAGAACATAGAACTTAAGGATTGAGAACTACTTATGTGTACATTAGTGTAACCGATCATTTAGGTGCGTTAGGTGTGTGCGTAGCCCAAAGGCTTAGAACTATGTTCGCCCCCAATTTATGTAAATGGTACCTTTATGGTTTGAGAGTGATTCCGAATCGAAAGTCCTTTATTTAGTATGTGATGTAGCAGGATTTGATAGCAGAGTATGCACGCATCACAGGTCTCGGCCTAAGGATGTCGTATTTGTATATATACATATATATACATGTGTGATTTATCCTCCTATGTATGTACTAGTAGATAAGATGGTTAGTGATATTTAAAGTAATCTAAGTATGTGGAAACTTAATAATTAATTGGTAACTTTTAATGGATAAAAGGACTTGGAAATTTAGTAACGTATTGTATGGGAAATATGAGTGGGCACAGTGAGTTTAAAAATGATTATGTCTAAGTAGTAAGGCGGGGCAGCGTAACTTGGCGGGTTTAGAATAGTAGGTTAGGCGTGCACATTAGTTGAGAGGTGAAGATCTCAAGTGAGAGCACGTGAAGCTAATGTGAATCTATTATGTACTCTTTAATGCATTTTAAATACTTGCTAAAATGTTTTCAAACTGTTTTACTTAGGCTCTAAACCGTTTTAATTCCATTTTTGTAAAAATATTTTAAGTGCCCATTCATAGGGATGTCAGTCTTAGGAGTTCCTTCATTTGACATGGTACAACTGCTGTGGATGTTGCAGGACCTTGGTAGTAGACACCTCCACATTTATCAGTTCTTATTTATCCTCTTAGACATCTCAGTCGCACATGTCGCCCATTCCTAATTGGTTATTATTACATAGACATTGTACTTCCATTTTATTTTCGTGTTGGATTTAATTTTTACTATGGATGATTGTATATGGATTTTGTCTGGAGTGTTCTTCCAGGTTTGTTTATTCATCTAGTTGCATTATCATTATTACTATGTTTATTGGAATGGTTAATGTGAATTATTTTTTTAAAATTATTTGCATATTAATAATTAGATTAAAATTTTAACACCGGGCCATTAGGGTATTAGTAAAATAATTTGGATTTCAACAGTGATGCTAATAATGACACCATTAATGATTCTTATTTAATTTAATAATGTATTGATTTCCTAGGATTAAAATATGCGGGGTGTGACAGATGGTATCAGAGTATCAGGTTCTTGTGACCTTAGGATCTATATGGACTTATTACATTTCCCGCGTAGCATTTTTAATATAGAGCCCTATTATTAGTATTGTTGTATTCATAATTACGCATTTACGCCATCAGCTATTTTGAGATACATTGAACTGTGGACTGATAGAAAATTCTTTTTTGTTTCAGATGCCTCCTCGACGTGCACCGCAAGCCACCTTAGAGGCACAGCCCAACCCATAACCATCTCATGCACTGGGGACCGTAAATGTTGCTAAAGTTACCGCTATAGTTTCACAGGATATTAATCCATCCTTGACTACTTTTGATCAGTAGGAACCTCAAGCGCTACCCCAGACACAAGTTCTGACTCTAGCTCCTGCACACTCATTTCCTTCTTCCAAAAAGTGAGTCAGAGATGCCTTTCATTAGGCTCATCCTCCTGAATTTTAGGGGAGCTCCGATGTAATTGCGACATGCTAATAGAAGAAGGATATCCAAAGGAATTTGAGGATGTATGAGTTCAATGATGTACATAGATAGATACTATATACCTTCAATCTATTGGGGGGCAGGTTTACAATGGTGGGAGTCCATTACCATCGCAGTTTAGAGACACCATGACCATTCAAGAGTTTTGGGAGCTGTTCGACCTCAAATACCTCCCATCTACTGTTCAGAATGAGATGAGGCAAAAATTCTTAGATGTGTCATAGGAGGGGCGGACTGTAGAAGAGTACGAGGAGGAATTCACTAGGCTACCAAAATTTTGTACCTGAAGAGGTGAGTACAGAAGAGAAGAGGATACAGTTGTTTATGGATGGTATTACTTGGAAGATTCGACAAAACTTGTCGGGTAATCCTGCTTTAAAGACATATATGAATGTGTTGAATGCCTCTCTATTGCACTGTCAGGACCACCGTTTCCATATTAAGGGAAGAAAATGATCATGAGAGTTTAGCCAGCAGGGCGGGATAGGGGTAGTAGTGCAAGTGGGGCACAATCGACTCAGATTCAGCCGAGGCAGAGTGAGTAGGGTTCCCATTAGGGGATGATGCTACACGATTTCGTTCAGGATATTATAGGGAGGGGCAGGTGGATTTAGGCATGGCCATTAGGGCCATCCGGGCCAACAACATTTTTAACAGGGCCAAAAGGGTCGGGGGAGAGGTGGTACTGGCCAATAGGCCGAGGCCAGCACGACCAGAAGGGAGGAAATTTCATAGGAGTGTGTTTTAAATGTGGAAAGAATGACCACAAGTGTCAGGATTACCCTGATAAGGGCAGAATTCCGCAACAGAAAGATGCTCGTCAAGAGCCCTTTCCTCACTGTCCTCCCATCACCAGCACCCATGTCATCATTTCTTACAGCACTAGTCATTTCAGTAGCCCCACCTCAGTTGGGGCAGTTATAGTACATGCATATGTATAACGTCCACCAAGTTGTAGTTCCACAGGATCCACCTACAGTAGAGGGTATGTTTCGTATACATGGGACTTTTGGGTGCATTTTATTTGAGACTGGGTCTTCACACTTGTTCCTAGCCACTATAATTACATGATCCACATGGTTGTTAGACACGACCGATAGTACAGTCACATGAGTAGACTCACCACTAGGTAGCAGAACACTTATATTCTTTATATGTCGGGGTGTGAGTATAACTATTGGGATACTTATTTTGCTCGCTGTCATGCTTGTGTTAGATATGTCGGAGTATGATTCCATTATTGGTATAGATTGGCTTCTAGCGTATAAGGCCATGATCGAATGTTAGAATAGGAGCATAGTGTTTTCGATTCCTAGATAGGAGATGTTCTTAGTGGCGATGCCTCATCCCTAAGGAGAATCGTTGACTCACTTATATTATATAGATGAGGAGACCTCTCATAACTCCGCCTGTGTCGTGCTTAACTTCTTATTTTTTTTTGACACTGCCGGTCCCAAGCCCGGAAAAAGGAGGAGGGTTGCGTTAGGTAGCTGACAGCCAGCGTAAAACTTTGTCAGATCCTTATGAACATGAATCCTATGAATATACGTGCTAATGCTAGGGCATTCCCCTTAAGCGATGCATTGCGCCTGCCACCATATGTTTCGAAAAATAGGCAAGGGGCGTTGCGCCTGCCACCGGGTGTCTCGAAAAATAGGCAAGGGGCGTCGCATCGGCGCCCGGATGCGACGATAAATACGCAAGGGTTCCTGCAACAAGCTGGACATGTGCGGGTAAAGAAGCTAGTCCAGGATACTAGACTTAGGTTAGCGACTTGGAACATAGGGACTATGACAGGAAAAGGGATGGAGTTAGTAGATACCATGAGAAGAAGAAAAGTTCACATAGCTTGTTTACAAGAAACTAAATGGGTCGGTGAGAAAGCTAGAGAAATAGAAAATACAGGATTTAAATTATATTATACAGGAAAACATAGAAATAAGAACGGAGTTGGAATAATAGTAGATAAAAACTTTAAGGACGATATCGTAACCGTTATTAGGAAAGGTGATAGGCTTATACATGTAAAATTGGTATTAGGTGAAAACATTATTAATATTGTTAGTGCTTATGCACCTCAAGTAGGATTAGATGAGCACACTAAAGTACAATTTTGGGAACAAATGGATGAACTAATTCAAGAAATACCCCTAGGTGAGAAAATCTATATAGGTGGAGATTTTAATGGCCATGTAGGAGAAGATCGTGTAGGATATGAGATAGTGCATGGCGGACATGGTTTTGGAGATAGGAACGACGAGGGAGAGTCTATCTTAGATTTTGCGATGGATTATGATTTTGTACTAGTAAATACATGTTTTAAAAAGAGGCTTGAACACTTAATAACTTATAAAAGTGGAACACATAAGAGCCAAATAGATTTTTTCATTACTAGGAAAGGAGACCGATTAACGTGTAAAGATTGTAAGGTTATCCCGGGAGAGAGCTTAACCTCACAACATAGGATAATGGTGTTGGATATAAATATTAAAAATCAATCACGAATGCGAAAAGTGAAGATTAACCCACGAACTAGGTGGTGGAATTTAAAAGGAGAGAAATTAGAACTATTTAAAGATAAAGTATTAAATGAAGCAACATGGAATTGTGAAGAAGAAACTAACATAATGTGGAATAAGATGGCCACATGCATTAGGAAAATATCAAAAGAAATTCTTGGAGAATCAAAAGGCAAAGGGCCACAGTCTAAAGAAACTTGGTAGTGGAATGAAGAAGTACAAAATATAGTAAAAATTAAAAGGGAGTGCTTTAAAAAATGGCAAACAAATAGAAATGAAGAGAATTTTGAGAAATATAAATGGGCTAAAAAGGAAGTTAAGAAAGTGGTAAGAGATGCTAAGTTAAAAGCGTATGATGATCTTTATACAAAATTAGGAACACGAGAAGGGGAAAAAAGTATTTATAAGCTTGCTAAACTTAGGGATAGGAAAACAAAAGATTTCAATAACGTTAAGTGCATCAAAAGTGATGATTCGAGAGTCCTAGTCAAAGATGATGAAATTATGGAAAGATGGAAAAACTACTTTGAGAGGTTATTAAATGGAGATAATGGGAGTAGATTAGATATAGAGGAACTTAGGGAGACTCGAGAAGATATATTTTTTCGTAGAATTAGGACAACGGAGGTCAGGATTGCTCTAAAAAAGATGAAAACAGGGAAGGCTTTAGGACTAGATGGTATCCCTATTGAGGTTTGGAAGTGCTTAGGGGAGGATGGAGTATCATGGCTTACCAAATTATTTAATAGAATTTTAATGACTAATAGGATGCCCGATGAATGGAGAAAAAGTATTTTAGTACCTATTTATTAAAATAAAGGGGACATACAAAGTTGTTCAAATTATCGTGGTATTAAGTTAATGAGTCATACAATGAAACTTTGGGAGAGAGTGATTGAATATAGATTGAGATTGAAGACAACAGTATCTGAGAATCAATTTGGGTTTATGCTTGGGAGGTCAACAATGGAAGCAATCTATTTATTGAGGAGATTAATGGAGAGGTATAGAGAGAAAAAGAAGGATCTTCATATGATTTTTATAGATTTGGAGAAGGCGTATGATAGGATACCCAGAGATATAATATGGTGGGTTCTACATAAAAGAGGAGTGACTCGCAGATATATTGACGTGATCAAGGATATGTATGATGGTGCGATGACTACAGTAAGAACATCAGCTGGAGAAAGTAGTGAATTTTCAATTACGGTAGGGCTACACCAAGGTTCAGCATTAAGTCCTTATCTCTTTGCTCTTGTTATGGATGAGTTGACTGGACAAATACAAGATGAGGTGCCATGGTGTATGCTATTTGCAGATGATATTGTTTTAGTCGATGAGACTAAGATGGGGATAAACGCTAGGTTGGAATTGTGGAGAGAAACTTTAGAAACAAGAGGATTTAAAATAAGCAGAACTAAAACAGAATATGTGGAGTGTAATTTTAGTAGTAATAGGAGGACAAATGGAGATGTGGTGAAATTGGAGGGTCAAGAAATACCTAGAAATGATCATTTTCGTTATTTAGGATCGATTATACAAAAAGATGGAGATATTAGTGATGATGTTACGCATAGGATTAGAGCAGGCTGGGTTAAGTGGAGAAGTGCGACCGGCGTTCTGTGTGATAGGCGTATACCTTTGAAGTTAAAAGGAAAATTTTATAGGACGGCCATTAGACCCGCCATGTTATATGGGACAGAGTGTTGGGCAACCAAGAAACAAAATGTGCAGAAAATGAGTGTGGCGGAGATGCGAATGCTAAGATGGATTTGTGGTAAAACTCGAAAGGATAAAATTAAAAATGAACAAATTCGTAAAACGGTGAAAGTAGCTCCTATAGAAGATAAATTGAGAGAAAATCGACTTCGATGGTTTGGACACGTCAAGCGTAGACCAATGGATGCTCCTGTAAGGAAGAGTGATTTAGTTAGTATTGATGGTAACCCAAGGGGTAGAGGTAGGCCTAAATTAACTTGGTGGGATATTATAAAAAAGGACATGATATCATGTGGTGTAACCGAAGATATTGCACTGGACAGAATGGAATGGAAAAATAGGATTCATGTAGCCGACCCCAAATAATTGGGAAAAGGCTTTGTTGAGTTGAGTTGAGTAGGAGACCTCTCATAGAGTAGTGATTTTCCTCAATTCGATCCCAGTTGTGTGCGAGTTTGCCGATATGTTTTAGGATATATCGGGATTACCACCTAGTAGAGAGATTTATTTTTTCATTGATTTAGCGTCAGGCACTCGGTCGATAGCTCCGATGCCTTATCGTATAGCTCTTATGGAGATGAGGGAGCTACGGGATCAAATTGAGCAGCTGATGGGGCAGGGCTTTATCCATCACAGTACTTCACCTTAGCATGCCCTCGTGTTGATTGTGAAGAAAAGGGATGGTTCTTTACAACTATGTGTAGATTATCGAGAGTTGAATATAGTCACGATATGGAATAAGTATCACTTTCCCAGAATCGATGACTTATTTGACCAGTTGAGAGGAGCCACCTTGTTCTTTAAGATAGACTTATGTTCGGGATATCACCAGTTATGCATCTGGGAGCAGGATATATATATATATATATATATATATATATATATATATATATATATATATATATATATATATATATATATAAGACTGCATTTTTGACAAGATTTAGGTCTTACGAGTTTTGGGTTATGCCATTTGGGCTAACCAATGTGCCAACTGTGTTCATGAACTTGATGAATAGGTTGTTTAGAGAGTTCTTGGATCATTTTGTCATTGACTTCATTGATGACAACCTGTGTTATTCTTAGATGGAGGAGGAGCATGCCGAGCATATGCGTCGTGTTTTATAGACATTGCGCGAACACTAATTGTACGCTAAATTGGAGAAATGTGGGTTTTGTCTATGTGAGGTTCAGTTTTGGGGTCATATCGTATTTTCTAGGGGGATATCTGTGGATTGTAGTAAAGTGTCAGCGGTGAGGGAGTGGGGATAGCCCACGACACTAACAGAGGTGCGCAATTTTTTGGGGTTAATCGGGCACTACAGACGGTTCATTCGGGGATTTTCGAAGATTGAGGGTCCGTTGCCCAACTTAACTCGCAAAGACATACCATTTATTTAGGATGATGCTGGTCAGTTGGCATTTGATGAGCTGAAGGACAAGTTGACTTCAGCACCCGTACTCGCACTTCTCAGGGCAGGGGTGGAGTATCTTACTTTTATTGACGTGTCCCTATAGGTACTTGGTGGTGTGCTACAACAGGAGGACCATGTTATAATTTATGCTTCTCCTAAGCTTAATTCTCCAAAGAGGAATTACCCCACCCACGAATTGGTGTTAGAGGCAGTCGTGTTTGCATTACGGATTTGGAAACAGTATCTTCTAAGGGAGATATTTTTCCTATTCCTAAATCATAAGTCACTACAGCACTTGTTCACTTAGAGATAGATAAATATGCGTCAACGTAGGTGGCTAGAATTTGTGAAAGATTATCTGTCTGACATCAAATATCACCCGGGGAAGGCTAATGTGGTGGAAGACACGTTGATTCGCAAGCCAATGGGGGATGTAGTAGAAGTTTGGAAAGAAAAATGGAAGGATATGGGCCCTCAGGATTCCGTTTCTAGATCATTTATGTTGTTCATGATCGTCACACCCCAGATTGTCACGAGGGTGGTACAATCCCAGGCAAAGGATTTGTTTTGTCAGGATCTGATTCGACAACTTTTAGCTGATGAAGCTGAGTCATACTCCGTGAGTACGAAGGGAGGTTTATGTTTCAACGGGAGATTGATTTCCCCAAGAGGGGAGGACTTGTGATACGCAGTGATGGCAGAGTCGCACGGGTCACAATTTGCGGTACATCCGGGAGGGGACAAGATGTACCAAGATATGAGATGGTAGTATTGGTGGAGTATGATGAAAAGAGACATTATAGAGTTTATTTTGAGTTGTTCCACTTGTCAGCTGGTGAAGGTGGACCATCAAAAGCTAGTAGGGGTTCTACAGTCATTAGAGGTTCCGATATGGAAACAGGAGAGCATTTCGATGGATTTTACAATTGGGTTGCCTACTTCACAAAGGAGTCACAATTCCATTTGGGTGATAGTGTATCGATTGACCAAGGTATCTCACTTTCTACCAATCTGGATAGATTATACTACGGGACAGTACACCCAGATTTTCATTGCTGAGATAGTGAGATTGGATGGGGTACCACTTGATATTGTGTTCGACAGGGATAAGAATTTTGTGTGTCGATTTTGGGAGAGTTTTCAGGAGTCCATGGGTACCGAGTTGTGATTGAATACAGCCTATCAACTGCTCACGTACGGATAGACAGAGAGGATAAATCAAATATTGGATTCTACGGATGTGTATTCTTGATTTTAGGGGAGGCTGGGAGCAGTATCTTCCACTGGTGGAGTTTCCATATAATAACTCCTTCCAGTTCAAGATTGGCATGGAACCATTTGAGGCTTTGTATGGTAGACCTTGTCGTTTTGCTCGCTTGTTGGTTAGAGGTGGGGTACAACAATTTACTTGGGCCAGAGTTGATTCAGGATACGTCGACCAAAATTGAGTTGATTCAGAGTCGTATATGGATAGCCTAGGACAAACAGAATAGTTATGTCGATGCCAAGCGTTTCTTCCTAGAGTTTAATGTGGGAGACCAGGTGATACTAGATGTATCTCCTATGAAGGGGATATTGAGGTTCGAAAAGAAAAGGAAGTTGGCACCAAGCTATGTGGGGTCATTCCCAATCATTGAGCGGATTAGGCTAGTGGTATATAGACGTTACCAAAATACTGGCATTGGATCCAAGATGTATTCCACATTTCTTCACTGAGGCAATATCCTAGGGATGAGTTAGCTCACTCTCACATTTATTTGGAGGAGATTGATTTGCATCCCGATATTTGATACGCAGAGAGGCTAGTTGATATCCTAGACAATAGTGAGAGGAAATTGACGCGAGAATGAAATGCACGACAAATATCCAGAGTTGTTCATACCACGTATTTCCTCTTTCCGAATTTTGGGATGAAATTTCGTTATTAGGGAGAAGTATGTAACACCTCGTATTTTTAATGATTTTAATATTAGGATTAATTAAAATAAATTTGAAAATTAGTAAGGAATTACTTCGGGTTAAAAAATAAATTAATTAGCGAGACAAGGGTTACTATTTATTTATATTGGATATTACTTAGTTAATGAGTAATAAAATAATAAGAACGTATTATAATTATTGCGAGTGAAAAATACGACAGTTATTGTTATTTAGTCGGGACGCGCGTGTTAGACGTGTTGAGACTTAATTTTATGACAAAAAAAGTAATTTGTTTATTAGTCATCCAAATGGTCATTTTGAGTGCGCCAATGTGTCCGGAAGGGTCAAAATATTAATAAAAGTGTACTTGAGAGTTTAGTTTGAATCCCAAGGCATTTTTAGGTCAAACCGACAGCTCGACAGTATATTTTGGCCTTTTGGATTTTCGAGGAAAGGGGACCTACGAGTTATCTAGACTTATATCATCTGGTAGGGTGAGAGAGTTAGGGTTAGAAGTTATCAAACCATATAGAGGCCACATGAGAAGGAAGGAGAGGAGGTTCAAAGGCTTTCCCATACCGTTTGCACCACAACCACCACCGGACCGTAGATCGAGAGGAAAAGAAACCAACCATACCATTCTTTTACAGAGATTCAAACCTACTAATTGAGGCAAGTATTTCTCTTGCTAAATTCTGAATAGATATACCATCCATGTTAGTGTAGGATTATTAATATCATTGAATATATGAATATTGGTGGAAATTTGGAAGATTTAAATCATGTTCTTGGGTAGAAATCATGTTAGGTGTAATCCCTTATGCATGTAGAACGAATCTGATGAATTCATAGTACGAACATGTGAAGAAATATGGTTTCTTATTGATGTTCTTGAAAAAATGTGATAATCTAGGGGTTTTAGGATTTATTGTTGAATTAATTCAATTTAAAGGTGTTCCTTGATGATTTAATGAATTAATTACATTAAAAATCATTTATACATGTTACTATGATGTTTGGTACACTTGGTTGGGAGTTTGGGATGATGTAATAAAGGATTAGAGGTTTTAAAATGATGAAATCCCGTAATAGTTAAGGGAATAAGACGATACCTGTCACAGCGAATGGATTCGGCTCCTTGGCCGAATCGATTTGGACCAAGGCTGAATCGATTCGGTTTCCTAGAAATGGACAATTCTCTTGCTTTTTTCTTAGAACTCGTGGGAACTGATTGGGTTAATCTTTCTTGTAATTTTAAATTATAATGGGAGATATTTTAAATACCAGTATGCCAACGTCGGGATTGAGACTTAGTCACATGAAGGAATTTGGGACTAAAGTTAATTAGGTATAATTGGGAAATAAAAACCTAATTCAGAGAATAATATCGTGTTACGGGGAATCTAGGGAACTTATGACCTAGGCCACTAGGGTATGAGTGAGGTATCTACTGAATTGACTTAAGGGACAATTGGAAACCTTTCGAATAGTGGAAAACACTCGGCATTATACGATGAGAGATATTATGGTAAATTAGTGATACGTAGAATATTCAAGGGTTATAAAAACTACGTATGCATATATTTTGGGTAATGAGTATGCCTTTTCTGTATATATATATATACTTAGGTTGTGTGAATACCTTATGTGTGACTTATTATGTGTAATGAACATACCGACGCTACTTTCTATCATGGGAGGTTTCGTGTTGTGGATGGTCTTATCATGAGGAGACATCTTGGGGGATTTTAGACTTGTACCTCATAATATAGAACTGAGAGATTGAGCACTACTTGTGCATACATTAGTGTGATCGGTCTTTTCGGTGCGTTAAGTGTGTGCGTAGCCCAAAGACTTAGAACTATGTTCGCCTCTAATTTATGTGAATTGTATCTTTACAGTTCGAGAGTGATTATGAATCACAAGTCCTTTATTTAGTACATGGTGTACCCGGACTGGATAGCAGAGTATGCACGCATCTCAGGTCTCATCCTAGAGATGTAGTATTCGTATATATGGTAGAAGTGGTATGTGTGTATATACGTGTAATTAATCCTCCTGCGTGTGTACTAGTAGATAAGATTGTTAATGATATCTAAAGTAATCTAAGCATATGGAAACTTAAAAATTAATTGGTAACTTTTAATGGATAAAAGGACTTCGAAATTTAGTAACGTATTGTATGGGCAATGCAGGTGCAAACAGTGAATTAATAGTAGGGAAAAGGATTAAGTCAAACTAGTTAGGTAGGGTAGCACAACTAGGTGGGTTTAGAAGAGTACATTTGGCCTTCACATTAGTTGAGAGATAAGCATCGAAAGTGGGAGCATGTGAGGCTAACATGTATCTAATCTGTACTCTTTAATGCATTTGAAATACTTGCTAAAATGTTTTCAAACTATTTTACTTTGACTCTGACCCGTTTCAAATCCATTTTTGTAAAATTTTTTTAGGTGCCCTACCACAGGGACGTCAGGCTAAGGAGTTCCTTCATTTGACGTGTTGCAGTTGTTGTGGAAGTTGCAGGACCTTGGTAGTAATGCCTCCACATTTATCAGTTCCTATTTATCCTTTTAGCCATTTCAGTCGGACATGTCGCTCATTCCTAGTTGGTTATTATTACCAAGACATTGTACTTCCATTTTATTTTCGTGTTGGATTTGTTTTTTATTATGGATGATTGTATTTGGATTTTGTCTATAGTGTTCTTCCATGTCCATTTGTTCATCTCATTGCTATATCATTATTACTATGTTTATTGGAATGGGGAATGTGAATTTTTTTGTTTAAATTAGTTGCATGTTAATAATAAGATTAAAATTTGGACACTGGGTCATTAAGGTATAAGTAAAATAAATTGGATTTCAATAGTGATGCTAAAAAGGACACCATTAATGATTCATGTTTAATTTAATAATGAACCGATCACCCAGGATTACAATGGGAGAGGTGTCACATTAAGTTTATTAATGTGTTTAATAAATTTATAAGGCTCCACAGGTCTACTCATTCCCGCATAGGCTATCACTTCCCATTTCTAATGACATCATCATTATAATAACATCATTTATGATAATACACATCCTCATGTAACCGAGATCGTCACTAGTCCGAACATTACCAAAGGACCAAATACTTAAAAATAGGATTGCCCTCCGTTTTTCCTACTCTTGACACAAATAATAAGGTTTCATCGCTGGATAATTAGCGCATTTATTTATCCCTACAACATAACATTATTATTATATAGTCTACATGTGACACCCCACCTAATAAAATACCGGGTGATCAGTCATATACCAAATTAAAATAGGGATCTCAGTTGGATCATCCTTAGCATCACTGTCGAAAACTTTTTAAAACTTACTAACCACATAGTATTCCAAAAGGTGGTGCCAATTTTCACTTTTTAATTGCACAAAACAGTACATGCGGAACTAAATACAAACCATTCACACGACTGAATAAAACTCAACTGAAAAATTAAGTACACAACTTGCCGAATAAACCACTGACCACCAAAGAAAATATTCCAATACAGATAATCAACACCTGAATAAAATACATCTGGAAACTGTAATGTGAAGTCTGGGCGACAAGACCTAAATAAAACTGAGACTGATAAATGATTCCTACTCTAGGAATGAATGAACGATGCGTCCAATCCAAATTCCTGCTAGCATCCACATATGCCACAACTCCATGTCCCAGAAATAGAATATCAATCCCGACGTCCCTGTGGATGGACACCTAAAAGGTTTTGAACATAGTTTTTATAGCAAGGGTTAGAACCCAAAACATTTTGAAAATATTTAGCAAGTGAATTAACTGCAGTAATTTAAAATTCATGAATGCGCTTCATATTTAAGTTAGTGTCGCACTCCCTTGTGAACATTCTCACCCCTCCACTATTGTGCACACCTACCGGCTACCTTAACCCCACCTAGTTGTACTACCCCGTCCAACTAGTCCTGGTATAACCATCCCTTTCCATACTACTCTAACCCAAGTATAATGATTCTTGAATTATAAGTTATCTCATAATTAACTTAATTAATTCCTCTTAAATAGTAGCATATAACCGTGTCACAAGTTATATAAAGTAAATACATCACACACTTTATTATTACCCGTATATAATATTTACCACCATTATATACGTACCCTTACCACAATATCCACACATATAACATACGTATATCCATCCCTTCGAGTATACCCTCGCCGGATGATTCCCTCTAAAATGCTATCTCACTAGGTGTGCTCACAAAACCTAGTTTCCCCAAGTTGGAATAGCTCGCCAACTTGGTCCAAAATATAAACGTAGTAGAGGCGGTCATATTCCTTCCCAAAAAGTGAGATAATCACTCACCCATATATACCGGACAATATGACCTGGGGATATACTCGCCCTACTCCTCAAGCTATGGGATTCACCCACATCGCGCAACCTCCCTTGATAGCATTAGAGTATATAAATTGAATAAATATCTAGTCACTGATATTTAATATCACACACAATAAATACACGTATATATATATACTATCACTACATCGTATATATATAATATAAACCCGGCTATACTGTGTACTCAAAATCCAATGCACTGCCTGTAATTTCCTGAGTCTGTGGCCCGACTCAACTTAATTAATTTTCTCATCAATAAAATTATCATTGTGCCGAGTCTATGGTCCGACTCTAATATAATTAATTCACTCCTCAATTAAAATAATACTTTCTCCGAGTCTATGGTCCGACTCTAATTAAATTAATTAACACACCCAAAAATTTAATACCTCCCCGAGTCTATCGTTCGACTCTAATTAAATTAACTAACACACATATTAATTTAATACCTCCCCGAGTCTATCGTCTGACTTTAATTAAATTAATTAACACACCCATTAATTTAATGCCTCCCCGAGTCTATCGTTCGACTCTAATTAAATTAATTAACACACCCATTAATTTAATGCCTCCCCTAGTCTATCGTCCGACTCTAATTAAATTAATTAACACACCCATTAATTTAATACCGATCCGAGTCTGTGGTTCGACTCCCAGTTAATTAATTTACACATTAATTAATTTACACCAATCCGAGTGTGTGGCCCGACTCTAATATAATTAATTAACACACTTATTAATTTAATCCTACCCGAGTCTACAATCCGACTCTAATTAAATTAATTTACACATTAATTAATTTATACCAAATCCCGGATCTACAACCCGACCCCAAACTAATTAATTACAACATTAATGAATTTAATATTTTTTTGAGTCTACCCTCCGACTCTACCTTCATTAATTATCACATCCATTAATTTAACAACTTGGTGTCACCTAACCATTATCCCCAGACTCACTTACATGGCCCGTAACTTAATATTTCCCGAGTCTATGTTCCGACTCCAAATTAATTACTCTTTCTTAATAATTAATTTAATACTTTGATGTCACTTAACCAACATACCCGGACTCGCTCACTTGGCCTATTTTACATCTCATAATTTCATTTCCACATATCCGCCCACAATGTGTTGCACATTCATCTCCATAATTTCCCTATTATATTTACCTATAATTACCAACATACCCAGACTCGCCCACTTGGTCCATAATAAAATTGAATATGTTTCACCCAAAATTTTCACTTTAAGTCCCAACTCTTAACTTAAATGGTCAATTCCTAATAGCTATCTTTTGAGCCACCAGCTATTAAACTTTTTATAATTTTTCACCCATTAGAAATTATACCCAAAAGTCAAACAGCAAATAAGGCATGTATAACAACCAACCTGACTTGCCAAAATTTCACCATCGTCGATCGATCGATAGCCCTCGATCGATCGATCGATCGATCGTCCCCTGGAAGCCCTTCTTCCCCACAAAAATTTCCACCATTAACGAGCTTTCAAGCTCTGATTTTCCCTTCCATCGTTGACCAAACATAACGTAACCTTTGACCCCCTTGATTAAAATATTTTATAACTGGGATACAACAACAACTACCCTTTATCCCCACCACAATTCATTGACTCACGAATTGGGTTTATCCATAAATTTTCATGAATTTTGTTCTACAATTCCAGTTTCAGATTTAAATATTATCCTTCTATATTCCGGGTTTCTTATTCAAATCAGATATCTATGCTCAGAGATATACAACACAACAAATGCTTACTTTGAATCTCATTCAATAGTTTCCATGAACAAAAACCCCATTTTGTACCCATTTATCCCCAAAACGGATTTTGATTTACACATCACTATGATATGAATTGATTATCATCAATTTAGAAATCACAACAGTTAACCACTTGCCTAGAATTATTCGTAGGGTCTGATTCCGTTGGTGTAGAGATTGGTTGATGAAGAACACCCCAAATTAACCCTTTAATTTGGCTCTAAAAACTCCCAATTGCTCTTGATTTGCTTTCCCCCAATTTCCCTCTCAAGGCCTAGGCTTAGAGTTGTGTTGACTGCCGCTCCCTAATCTCTCAATTAGGTTAAAAAGGCTAAATTCTATTTTTGGCCATGTGGGCCTAATTAAAAAGGCCCAACTCACCCCGTGTGGGCCCGACTTTACCCAAAAATACCCCGAGACCCAATTACTACCCTCGGGTACTCTTTTCTGACTATCTCGATCCTTCCGGACGCAACCGCACACTCAGAATTGCCATCCGAAGTACTTTTCGAAATTTTCAAAGTTCGACCTCAAAATGTGACACACGAGATTTTGAACCATTAAACTTGAAATTCGTCAATTATAAATAATTCAGCTCACTCAATTAAATTCTCCAACTCATGAATTTAAGTTCCTCCAAATTTAAATATTTTTATAACTCCTAAAAATAATTAAATATTAAATCCTCAAAATTACGGGGTGTTACATACTCCCCCCCCTTACAAAAGAATTTCGTCCTCGAAATTAAGATGAGCGTAATGTTCCAAGCTTTGCATATTACTCTCTAGTAATGTGCCTCCATGCCCGATATATCTATCCCATTCGCTTCTAACCATACATTACACAAGTATGCATTTAAATTAACCAGGGCACCCATACACCCTATACCCGTGCTTAACCGCACAAAATTTATCTTAATTAACCCGGGTGCCCATACACCCTATCCCCGTGCTTTAACGCACGAAAGCTACCCGACTATGCTAGTCATAACCCATAATATAACTTCGAACCCTTAGTCATATCACACACACACACACACACACACACACATATATATATATATATATATATATATATATATATATATATATATATATTTTTACTGCCCGGTTACTCAACCCCTGTGTTAACATCCACACATCTCCCCATAAAATACTTGTCTCTCAACACAAAGTATACATTCTTACCCTCATGCTACCAAAGACAACATAAATTACCGCATCCTTACTATCACTAGTACTTGCGCAAAATAAACCCCGAGCTGTCTCTCTTTGCTCAAAAATAAATCTAACCACCCGGATTCACTTCAGTAAACATCCCCACTTACCGGGATAAAATGTGAGAACACAAAACCTCACTATGTGCTATCGTACCACACAATACATCATATATATCCACATATATATTGGATATACGCCCTCTCCGGTGATACTTAGTACCAACCATACCCTGGTGTCGCGAACACCAAAATTTTACACCACTATCCACAATAGTTAAATTCCATCGCTATCCAACCGATATTTAGGAAATATTATCAACCCTACTTCCGTATTTCTTGAAAGTAGTAATTCCTCGCATAATTCAAACCTTCACTCAGTGTACACCTTCTCTTTCCCGTGAAGAACACCAAGGAAACTCCGCTACCCTACGGAAAGTTTATCCACATACTATGGCTGCCACAGCCAACGCACCCACTAAGTTCGACTTACCCGCGAACTCTAGTGAAAATAAGTCTTATATTGTGACATCCTCCTTGTCACTCAAAAATATACCCCACGCCCATAGGATAAAAATAATTACCTCCATACTCCACCTGCGACGGCTGATCCTCGGGTTCCGGAGCATCTTCTCCCTGTCCGAATGTGCCCATGACTTACTTTAGTGGCTGTACATACAGGACCTCGTCCTGTAGTTGACCCCTGCCTCGCTTAAGACAAATTCTTTTCATACATCTCACTTTCCCCACAAATGAAACACCTTCTAATACATTCACCCTACCCCTGGTCCCTTCCATGCCGACCTTGTTGGAATTCCTGGCCATCCTACCAATAACCTCCATTTCTAGATCGTTTGTCATGATTTCCCTGCCGAAAATCCTGCCCCTGATCTCCCCCAGTCTTCTGCTAGGATACCCCACTGGTATTGTTCCCTCCTGCCTTATCCTACTGGCTAGTTCCCACTCCCTTCCCGCTTCCTTTCACGTAGAAGCGATATTCCTGACAGTGCCGGAGTACTGTGTTAACGACATCAGTATAAGCTACTAATGCGTATTTACCAATTAAATGTTATCTCATCCTCCAGACTAAGCCATCCATAAACCTTGCTTTCTTTCTCTTTTCCTTGCTTACCTCATCCGATATAAAATTTTTCCAACGAGTGAATTCTTCCTCGTAATCGGCCACTGAACGGTCTCCCTGAGTCACCTCACTAAATTTTCTCCTTATTTCGGTCTCAACCGTTAGAGGAAAATACTTGCGGTCGAACCGCACCCAAAACTCTGTAATAGCTAGTGTGTCCCTTTCCTCAGTTGTGGTGATCGACTCCCACCACTGTAGCGCTGCTCCCACTAAACTAAAAGTGGTTAGCATTTGCTTCTGCACTTCATCGCAATCTCCCATGCGTAGGAGATGCTGGATATATCTCTTCCTTGACACGCTAGAACTACATCTAAACCCCCTCACAACTCTGTTGGGTTCCCACTAAAAATAACCTCTTTCTTGCTTCCACCCCAACGACCCTGCGTGAGTCTGAACATCCGGCGCCACTAACACTTGTGGATGATCCCGTGGAAAGTACCCTGCCATTGCGACCACCGTCGTTTCAATCGCCTGCGCCACTAGTTCAGTTACCTTTGCTGCCAAAATCATCTTTGGCAGTTGCTGCGATAACTCTTGCTCCTGACGAGCCTGCCTTATCTCATCTCCCCCTGCTGCCCTAGCTGCTCTCTCTCTCCTCGATGTGATCTGGGATGAGAATCGAATTTGTATGAGTTCACTCTCAAATATAAATTTCGCAGAAGAATGTGTATGCGCATACGTATGAGAATACAACAATCCTATAATAGGGCTCTATATCAAAGATTGCTAAGCCGAAATGTGAAAAGCCGCATAGATCCTAAGGACACTAGAACCTGATGCTCTGATACCATCTGTGACACCCCGCCTAATAAAATACGCGTGATCAGTCCTATACCAAATTAAAATAGGAATTTCAGTTACATCATCCTTAGCATCATTGTCGAAAACTTTTTAAAACTTACTAAGCACCTAGTATTCCAAAAGATGGTGCCAATTTTAACTTTTTAATTACACAAAACAGTACATGCGGAACTAAATACAAACCATTCACACAACTGAATAAAACTCAACTGGAAAATTAATTACACAACTTGCTGAATAAACCACCGGCCACCAAAGAAAATAATCCAATACGGATAATCAACACCTGAATAAAATACATCTGGAAACTGTACTGTGAAGTCTGGGCGACAAGCCCTAAAGATAACTGTGACTGATAAATGATTCCTACTCTAGGAATGAATGAACGATGCGTCTAATCCAAATTCCTGCTTGCATCCACATATGCCGCAGCTCCGTGTCCCTAGAATAGAATATCAATCCTGACGTCCCTGTGGCTGGACACCTAAAAGGTTTTGAAAATAGTTTTTATAGCAAGGGTTAGAACCCAAAACATTTTGAAAATATTTAGCAAGTGAATTAACTGCAGTAATTTAAAATGCATGAATGCGCTTCATATTTAAGTTAGTGTCGCACTCCCTTGTGGACATTCTCACCCCTCCACTATTGTGCACACCTACCAGTTACCTTCACTCCACCTAGTTGTACTACCCCGTCCAACTAGTCCTGGTATAACCATCCTTTGCCATACTACTCTAACCCGAGTATAATGATTCTTGAATTATAAGTTATCTCACAATTAACTTAGTTAATTCCTCTTAAATAATAGCAAATAACCGTGTCACAAGTTATATAAAGTAAATACATCACACACTGTATTATTACCCGTATATAATATTTACTACCATTATATACGTACCTTTACCACAATCTCCATACATATAACATACGTATATCCATCCCTTCGAGTATACCCTCGCCGGATGATTCCCTCTAAAATGCTATCTCACTATGTGTGTTCACAAAACCTAGTTTCCCCAAGTTGGAATCGCTCACCAACTTGGCCCAAAATATAAACGTAGTGGAGGCGGTCGTATTCCTTCCCTGAAAGTGAGATAATCACTCACCCATATATACCGGACGCTATGACCTGGGGATATACTCGCCCTACTCCTCAAGCTAGGGGATTCACCCACATCGCGCAACCTCCCTTGATAGCATTTTAGTATATAAATTGAATAAATATCTAGTCACTGATATTTAATAACACACACAATATATACATGTATATATATATATATACTATCACTACACCGTATATATATATATAATATAAACCTTGCTTTACCGTGTACTCAAAATCCTGTACACTGCCTATAATTTCCTGAGTCAGTGGCCCGACTCAACTTAATTAATTTTCTCACTAATAAAATTATCATTGTCCTGAGTCTATGGTCTGACTCTAATATAATTAATTCACGCCTCAATTAATATAATACTTTCCCCGAGTCTATGGCCCGACTCTAATTAAATTAATTAACACACCCATTAATTTAATACCTCCCCGAGTCTATCGTCCGACTCTAATTAAATTAACTAACACACATATTAATTTAATACCTCCCCGAGTCTATCGTCCGACTCTAATTAAATTAATTAACACACCCATTAATTTAATGCCTCCCCGAGTCTATCGCCCGACTCTAATTAAATTAATTAACTCACCCATTAATTTAATACCGATCCGAGTCTGTGGTTCGACTACCAGTTAATTAATTTACACATTAATTAATTTACACCAATCCGAGTCTGTGGCCCGACTCTAATATAATTTATTAACACACTTCTTAATTTAATCCTACCCGAGTCTACAATCCGACTCTAATTAAATTAATTTACACCTTAATTAATTTATACCAAATCCTGGGTCTACAACCCGACCCCAAACTAATTAATTACAACATTAATTAATTTAATATTTTTTCGAGTCTACCCTCCGACTCAATCTTCATTAATTATCACATCCATTAATTTAACAACTTGGTGTCACCTAACCATTATCCCCGGACTCACTTACTTGGCCCGTAACTTAATATTTCTCGAGTCTATGTTCCGACTCCAAATTAATTACTCTCTCTCAATAATTAATTTAATACTTTGATGTCACTTAATCAACATACCCGGACTCGCTCACTTGGTCCATTTTACATCTCATAATTTCATTTTCACATATCCGCCCACAATGTGTCGCACATTCATCTCCATAATTTCCCAATTATATTTACCTATAATTACCAACATACCCAGACTTGCCCACTTGGTCCTTAATAAAATTGAATATGTTTCACCCAAAATTTTCACTTTAAGTCCCAACTCTTAACTTAAATGGTCAATTCCTAATAGCTATATTTTGAGCCACTAGCTATTAAACTTTTTATAATTTTTCACCCATTAGAAATTATACCCAAAATTCAAACAGAAAAGAAGGCATGTATAACAACCAACCTAACCTGCCAAAATTTCACTATCGTCGATCGATCGATAGCCCACGATCGATCGATCGATCGTCCCTTGACAGCCCTTCTTCCCCACAAAAATTTCCACTATTAACGAGTTTTCAAGCTCTGATTTTCCTTTCCATCGTTGACCAAACATAACGTAACCTTTGAACCCCTTGATTAAACTAATTTATAACAGGGATACAACAACAACTACCCTTTATCCCCACCATAATTCATTGACTCACGAATTGGGTTTATCCATAAATTTTCATGAATTTTGTTCTATAATTCCAGTTTCAGATTTAAATATTGTCCTTCTATATTCCGGGTTTCTTATTCAAATCAGATATTTATGCTCAGAGATATACAACACAATAAATTCTTACTTTGAATCTCATTCAATAGTTTCCATGAACAAAAACCCCATTTTGTACCCATTTATCCCCAAAACGGATTTTGATTTACACATCACTATGATATGAATTGATTATCATCAATTTATAAATCACAACAGTTAACCACTTGCCTAGAATTGTTCGTAGGGTATGATTCCGTTGGTCTAGAGATTGGTTGATGAAGAACACCCTAAATTAACCCTTTAATTTGGCTCCAAAAACTCCCAATTGCTCTTGATTTGCTTTCCCCCAATTTCCCTCTCAAGGCCTAGGCTTAGAGTTGTGTTGACTGTCGTTCCCTAATCTCTCAATTAGGTTAAAAAATGATAAATCCCATTTTTGGCCATGTGGGCCTAATTAAAAAGTCCCAACTCACCCCGTGTGGGCCCGGCTATGCCCAAAAAAACTCCGAGACCCAATTACTACCCCGGGTACTCTTTTCTGACAATCTCGACCCATCCGGACGCAACCGCACACTCAAAATTGCCATCCAGAGTACTTTTTGAAATTTCCAAATTTCGAACTCAAAATGTGACACACGAGATTTTGAACCATTAAACTTAAAATTCGCCAATTATAAATAATTCAGCTCACTCAATTAAATTCTCCAACTCATGAATTTAAGTTCCTCCAAATTTAAATATTTTTATAACTCCCAAAAATAATTAAATATTAAATCCTCAAAATTACGGGGTGTTACACTACGTTCGTATCCTAAATCGAACAATCATCGCATATCAGAATTTAAGAAATATTTTAGTACCAAATCCTCAGATTTCACATCGTGGTGCCCACTCTCGACAAGGCACCGTTTCAAGTTCATGTGGGTCCCACAACTAAAGTCTCCATGCATGTACGACCCCTTACCATATATAGTTTATGATTTTTTTGATCCTTTACTTTTAGAAATTCACAATTCTAAACTTTTTTATCCATAATCTTCACTCATCATCGATGCATCACCAAATCCCCAACTATGACACATAAGTCACATCATTCCCTCTAAAACACACTAGATGATAAGAAATTATTGAGTAAATTCAGAGTTGTCATAAAATCAATGCATCCCTTCAAATTATTATTAATCCATTCCCAGGAAAATATCACACTCCGACATATCTAACAAATAGGTCCAAAATGAACGTAAGTCCCCAGTATACATTTCTATACATCTACATATCAACATAACAATGCCTATTCTCACCCATGGTGAACCAATGTAAAACTCTATGCCAAAAACGAAGTCCATCTTCTCCATTGTACTAATAAAACCCAAGTGAGCACTAAGTCCCAATATCAAACAAAACATATCCTACATACTCCAAAGTAGTTAAAAACACATCCTTTACCACCAATACTATCACTAGTCTCCTTCTTCCACAAATAAATTCATCTTCAACCCTATGCTCATCTCCCTGTGGCTCCTGGCCTTTTCGTCCTTGCTTTCTCTGATCATCAGAACGTTGTGTCTTTTATACTGCCTTCCCATTAAACTACAAAGAATACAACGATTCTTAATCATAAACTCTACATCGAAGGATGTTATGTGGGAATTAATGAGCTCAAACACAAATCCTAAGGATACTATAACCGTGCTCTGATACCGATTGTAATAACCCCCATTTTCTCACGTAAAGGTTGGCCAGACACGATATGCCGAAGATGGATCTTATCAACAGTTTATACCATTCTCAACACTTCGGAATAGAAATAGATTTTATTATTTACCAAAATTCAAATTTAATTATAAAAAAATCTAAACAAAACTGATTTAATACATGAATACAAAACAAAATCATCTTGCAATGCCCATAAAGTAAAGATCAGTATAAACTGATATAAATTTACTCTTGGGCTTATGCCTATATAAATCTCGATATAAAATAAAATGATCAAATGAATAAGTACAACCTATACTTGAATCAATCGAATAGAATCCGCTACATCCAATGTAACTGCAAGTCTGATCCTTCATCAGTCCTACTATTCCTATTAAGGAGAAAAACTTGGGGGGGGGGGGGGGGGACATCTATAATTTTGGGTTAGAGACCTGAATTTTGCAAGGAATGTTCACCAATAAATATACAAAATGTAACTAACTCATACTTCACGTCTCTCCATCGACACTTACAAGTATCGGGTATCTCACCTCACATCTAGAAGAAGTCTTACTCGTATCCTCCAATAAATACCGATTATGAACTCCATTGTCTAATTTGACATGTAACGACAAAGCCATCTAGCTATGAAACAACTAAAAGTTAGTATTTACAAATAACATCCCAACCCCAGATTAACATCATAATATTGCTCAACAAGCTTCATATAAATTCAGTGCATATTTTTATGTCATATAACGTTCCTTAACCTTATTCTACCTCGTCGAACTATTTGATTTTAATTTAATTCACATTAATTTTTGTCAACACCATTCGACTATAAGTTTCATTATCTTTAATTACCGTCTATGCTCTTAGAGTTCCCAATTATTATTCTCATTAATAATTGTCTATTGCATTAGACCATTAGAACTTATTTTCGTTACTAATTATCCACATCGGTATGTTAATTCGACTTTGTTATCATTGAGTATTGTCTACATCTATAGACTACGAGAACTCATTCTCATAAAAGGCACATCACAATATGCATATAGATAAATACATATGCCTATATATATATGTACGATATGTAAATACATCTATCTTCGGCATCCAGTTCATGCTCTATCGGTAATACTCGGACGAGTCCCTCATCCCAAAATGAGTAATAACAAATAAGAAGCAAGTGGGACGATACCTACGCAGCACACCAGTTCACAACCCATACCCAATGGTGACAAAGGATCCCAACATCTACACATACCTCTCATAAATGGCGCTGCCACGTAATACCTAAATATGACCTAACACTACGCCTAGACCGCATGTGCTGACATGTGCTTCGATCCCAAACGTGCACACCCCAACGGATAGTACGGTCCACGAACCTAGGTATGTCCACATAAAATAATATAATACATACTACCATCCAATATTTACAAGCAATTACTCTATAACTACTCTTACCCAATGAATCACCATCCATATAAATATAGCCTTCTTAGCTTAACCATAACATTCTAGTAAGTAATTATATGACCTATATTAAGTCTCTATCCTACGAATACTTCCTAATTAAATATTAAGTCTCATATAATGCCTCCTAGGCTCACTTATCCATTTACTTGATTATTTACTTCATCGTATATATGTGTGTAATTATCCTATACTAACTCTTCCAATTTAACTATTACTTCCCATATTTTGTTTTCTTAGAGACAAGTTTATATGTACATATATAAGGAGTAAACCATGTGAATAAATGTTATATGTACACGTATAAGAAATCCACTTATTTGAATAAGTAGTTTCACTCTAACTACTATCACAATCCATACTAACCATTTAGACTTGTCCCACTAGGATAACCATTAATTATACTCTCACGCATTCGACTTTTCTCAAATAAGTATTTCTTTTATTTAAACTTACCTCGTCATAATGATAATATTATCATTGTATCCTTTATGGTCTTCTCATTTACATTCCCCTACCAAAATTACCCAATCATCATGGTGTATCCCTGCCTTCTAATATATTTATTTCATATATCTTTATTTAGAATCCTACGTAAATCATCTTATTTATATAGTTAACTTATACTTTAAGTCGTCACACATGCATCACTATATCACGAACACATCCCGGTTAAGTTCATAATGGTACTTCTAGTATCTTTTAATAGCCATCTACCCTCACTTGGATCAACGACCAAAGCCTAAACCAATAACGAGAATTCAATCAAAATTCTTCATAGGTCAGAATGGATTCGTCCTTCAAACCGAATCGGTTTGCCCTTAGACAAATCAATTCATCTTAGAGGCCGAATCAATTCGGATTTGGGCAGCAACCCAAATCTTCTATGAAATTTTATACGAGATTTTTATAACCAAAAATACTTTCATCGAAGATCATTATAATGATTCAACAACCTAAAATGTGTCATGGATATAGTTTTTAAAACATCACGGGGTCATTCTAAAAATTATTAAACTTATTATTCATTCCAATATTATCATTAAATCCCCAAGATCTTTCAAGAACCTATTAACATGTAAGTTATATATTTCATCCTACCCTTCAATAATGATTTTACATATTAGTTTAGAGGGTTTTACAATATGTTTTCTATAACAAATCTCCAATTTAAACCACATGAATACAAATCTAATATGAGGGATTCTGATCTAAGCATAGATCATACAATTATCGACAATTTATGAATAAATCAAAGGATCTATAGATATGCATCCTTAAAACATGATTGAATTCCATTCTAAATATAGCCTCAACACTAATTCAAGAATAGAAAATTTTGAATAATAATGGCAAGATAATCCTTGCCTGAAAATAGTAAGGGAGCCTCTTTTTTCTTCCTCTTAGGGTTGTTCTTCCTCTTTCCCAAAATGTGTAGTCTCCAAAAGTGTGGGGGAGAGGGGGGATATGGGGTGGTTATGAAACCCTAAGGTTGATTTTAATCCTTTAAATATAATTTTAATTTAACCTAAACTAGGAGGTCTCTATAGGTCCAGAGTTTAGTCCCCTGAAAACGTTGTTATTTATACCCAGTTTGGGTCGAAACTCTAACTATGTCCTACCCAACCCATAAGTCAATTTTTAAACACTTAAAATGTGTATTTAAGTCACCTAATCATATTTAAAAGTCTATGAACACTTTATAGATTTATTTGTGTGTCCCATCATTATCACATACGTATATTCCTAATATGACTTAATTAGATAAATGAGTTATCAATTTATTTCCGACTATCTCCATTAGTCACAATATACCGTCATACCATAACACCTGTATCACCTTTACCAAATAAAATATTTAAAAAAATACTCTAATATAATTGAAAATACTCATTTAATTATTATGCTAAATTAAAGATCAATACAATTATTTCATCCGAATAATAATTCCCGTAATTTTAATTCAATTAGTATAACTTCAATTTAATACTAAAAAAAATGCAAGGTATTACATTTAACAAAGTCAAATGAAGCTCTAGTGTCTCTCGAGTTAGGGTCTTTAGATAAAATGATAATAAATGCGAACTGTAAGTCTGATTTATTCATGGTCAGGATCGTTAGAAAGATGATTCAGGGATCTATGAAAGTTTGTTGAGATACTCTTGGGTCTGAGAGCTGACCAAAGTCAAATGGAGATAAAATCATGTACATTCATTCTCCGATTACTATTCAGAAGAGGACCGAGGATTTGGGGTTTGATTGGACTTTGAAGGTGTATGGGGGTATTAGAATGAGGTGACTATATATATATATATATATATATATATATATATATATATATATATATATATATTAAGAAAGAAAATGTACATCATATCTACATTTAACCTCATAAGTTATCCCAAAAATTGAAATGGTGCATAGTATTGTCCTAGGAGCTCATTCCCATAATATTGAGGTCGTTCAGACAACCTATCACATAAGATTTTTATTTTAGTGATTGAGACATCTCGTAGGTAAGTTGTGGAAAGCTTGTTCACCTAAGACATGCAATACCCCGTATTTTTATCGATATTTATTTAAGGGATTAATTAAATTAAATGTGAATTAATTGAAAATTAATCCGGATATAAATACTAACGAGATGTGAGTTGGTATTTGATTATGATGTGTATATATGGCAATATATGAATATTGAAAATATTAAAATTATCGCGAGACTGAAATACGTCAATTTGGAAAATTTAGTTAGGACGCGCGTGTCAGTCGCGTCATAAATGAAATTATTTGAATTAAAAAGTGAATTTTATTTGTATCAACCGAATGGTCATTTTGAGTGCGCCAACGAGTCCATAAGGGTTGAAATAGTCAGAAAATACTAGCCGGGGGTTTTGTTTGGGTCCCGGGGCATTTTTGGGCCATACCGGCAACTTAAAAGGGTATTTTGGTAATTTTGAAATTTTGGGAATTAAAGCCTACGAATTTTAAGAGTTAATTATACATTATTTAGTAACCCACTAAGCCCATTACCAGCATTTGACAAGTTAGAGGGCTACGGGAGTTATAGGAAGAGTTGGAAGAGGTTCCCAAAAGAAAACCCATAACCACCATCTTCAACCTTGGGAGAAAATCTGTAGAGAAAGGGGAGAGATCAACCTTCAACATCAAATTCTGAAGAACAATCTAAGGCAAGTGATTTAGTATTTTTAATGCATTGAATATGTCTTCCATGCTTAGTGTAGGAATTATCTTTTATTGAACTTTTTGAAGAAATCCCATGAAATTTGTTGGAGAAACTTTGAATTTGGGTTAGGATTTGCATGTAGTATGATAATGGACTAATTTAATACTTGGATAGTTATATATGATGATTTAAAAACGGATTTATGATGAGTAATTAGGCATAAGAAAATTAGGAGTTCATGTTCATAGGGTTTGGAGAAATATTTGTAGATTGATATTAATTCCATGGTAATTTGTAAGAATTGACCCCTTATATGTGTTAAGGAATTATCTAGGGTGATTAGAAATGGTTTATATACGTTAAAACATAATTTGGATGGTCTTAGGGTGGATTTAGAGGAGAAAAGAATTGAGAAAAACGGAATTGGGATTTTCTGGGCTGAAACTGCCATCTCGTTAGAAGACCTGCCCAGGTCGTTCGAATGTCCTCGTTCGAACGAACTTCTAACGAGATGACAGTATGACTTCTAATGAGTTGGTATTTCGTTCGAAGCCCTTCGTTCGAACGACCTCGTTCGAACGAGACTTCTAACGAGTTGACATAATGGCGTTTTTTGCCTGATTTGATTTCTAGCATCCCGTAGTCTTATTTAAATGGTGAGATAACTTTCCCTTATTAACTAGTGGGTGTAGTTGGGAGATTTGGGGTATATGGAGGAGTAAAATTCAGAATAGTGCCTTGAACCAGACGACACTTGTGGATTAGGACGCGAGTGACTAATCACGAAGTGAGGATAATTGATGACGTAAATATATACAAACCGGGGACTTGTGATTTGTATAATACTAAGAGTTGGTACAAGAACGAGAAGTATACCATTAATAAATATTGTAATATCTAAGATGTGAGAATTCTTAGTATATGTAGTTATCTGTGTATGACATACATACAGTGATTGCTATCATGGGAGGTTGGTGTTCGTTTAGGGCCATCTAATCTTTGTGTGCCTACGGGGGGGATTTAGATTGGTACCTCGAGGACATAGGTCAGATAAGGGTTTATTGGGAAGTTAATAAGTCTGATGATCATGGGAGCGTAGGTATGTGCGTGACCCATGTGATGTGAACTATGTTCGCCTCCATTGTTTGTTATTTTTGTTAATGAAATGATTCCTGAGAGATTCGGAATACGTGATCCTCATGTACGTGATGTACTGGGATTCGATAGCAGAGTATGTGTTCACCGCAGCTTAGTCTCGGGGTGTTAGTATTGTATATTTATGGTGAGAATAGTATACTGTTGATTGAAATGAATTGTCGTGAACAATTATGAGTATAAATAATAGCAACGGTTTGCAAAGTGAAAATGTAGGATTTCTAGTAAATTATTGCGCTAAAGTGGGGAAACTATGTAATAAAGTACAATACTATATTAAATAGAAGATGTTGGGATTTGAATTGGATATCATAAAGAAATGTTAGATTTAGCATTGAACTAGATAGATATGGGAGAAACTAAAAATGGGTACGTGTACGATAGGAGTGCACAATTAGTTGAGAGGTGAGGAACTCATGTGAGTGCACACACTATCATGTACTTTATATTCACTGTTTAATGATATTAAACACTTGCATATTTTTAAATTATTTTCACATTCGGGCTCTGACCCGTTTGCTTTCAAATATATTTTTGTACAAACCTTTTTAGGTGCCCAGCCACAAGGATACCATACATAGGAGTTATATTCAGGTGACGTGCCGTAGCTGCTGTGGAAGTTACAGGACCTTGACAGTAGAAACCTCCATTTCTGATCTTGACTCCATCATCAGTTTTTATCATCTGTTGGGCATGTCGCCCATTCCTTTTAGAGACATTTTACTTATTCAGTTATTTTAAACTTTGGGTTGCAATTCATTTTAGTGATGCAGACTTTGTATTTATTTATTTTGGAACTTGGTTTGTTGTGAGGAGTTTTCCTCCAGACTCATTAGTATTGGATGGTTATTCTATTGTGACTATATATTGTGTTGGTTATGTTAATCTCTCTTAATTCATTTTTTCATGTTAATCGGGTTTAATTAAAATGGACAACTCACTTTTTAAATACTAGGTGGTTAGTAAATATTAAAATGTTTTCGACAGTGATGATATGAACTGAACCAACTTGGCATTTTGTATTAATTTAATAAAGGAGTAGTTACCCGGTATTTAATTAGTCGGGGTGTCACAGGTGGTATCAGCGCATTTGGTTCTAGTGTCCTTAGGATCTGTTCGACTGGTTATGTTTTCGCTGAGCTTTCTTTGATGTAGAGCCCTATATTTTAGGACTGCTGTATTCTTTTGTGTATGCTTCGCTCTTCAACTATTTTGAGTTAATAACTGCGAACTTATAAGACTTTACTCTCATTTCAGATGCCTCCATGATGTGCGCAGCGAGTTCCTAGGGATGCACAGCCAGAGCCACATCCTACAGCAGTTTAGGGCATAATGAATACCGCAGAGGTTGCAGCCATTGTATCCCAAGCGGTAAATGCCGCCCTAGTTGTTGTACAACAGGCACCACCCTAGGCGCCGGTAGTTGCGCCAGTTCAGGCTCATGCATTCCCGTCTGCTTTGGAACGCATCCGTGATGCTTTCCAGAAAGCACACCCTCCGGAGTTTGCAGGTATCTCCGATGTTGTGGTATCCAGTCAGTGGAGGAAGGATATTCAGAGGCACTTAAGGATGTACGAGTGCACAGATGTTCAGAAGCAGATACTGGCTACTTTCAAGCTAGTAGGATCTGCATTGCAGTGGTGGGAGTCCATTTCCACCGCAGAGGAGAGGGACACCCTCACTATACAGGAGTTTTGGGTGCGGTTCGATCGCAAATATTTTCTGTCAGCTGTTCACATGGAGATGAGGAGGAAATTGATGAACCTCAAGCAGGAGGGGAGGACCGTAGCCGAGTATGAGGCTGAGTTTACAAATCTCTTGAACATTGTTTCGGATAAGATACCGTCTTAGGAGAAGAAGATTCAGAAGTTCACGGATGGATTGACTTGGAGGATCCTTTAACACTTATTGAGGAATCTCTCGTTAGCCACTTATTCTGATGTCATTAACGCTGCATTGCTTCACTGCCAGGATCACCGCTTTCACATGACTGAGAATAAGAGATCAGGAGAGTCCAGCCATCAAGGCAAGACCGGGGGAAATGGTGCCAGCGGGGCACAATCTACTCAGGGACAGCACAGGCAGGGTGACCAAGGTTCCCAATAAGGGGATCATAAGATATTCAGATCTGGGGGTTTCAGAAGTGGATAGGGAGGTTTCAGACAGGGCCATCAGCATCAGAACGGCCATCAGGGCCAGCAGGGTCAGAATGGTCAGCAGCAGCAGTTTCAGCAGGGCCAGCATAGCCAGGGGAGGAATGGTAACGGCCACCAGGGTCGAGGACAACAGGGACAACAAGGGGGAAACTTCCCGGGGAAGTGTTTTGTTTGCGGCAAGACTGGCCACAAACGCCATTATTGTCCTGACAGGGCCAGGGCCCCACATCAGCAGCAGCAGGGTGCCCGACACAAGCCACAGGCGCCTATGTTTCCCGTCGCCCTCCCAGCACCACCACAGATGGAAGCACTACCACCCATTCCAGCGGTCCCAGTCCAGCAGGGACAACTTCAATATGGGAGAGTGTATCAGCTCCAGCATGCCGCAGCCCCACAGGATCCATCGGCCATTGAGGGTATGTTCTCTATTCAGGGGACTATGGGGCATATTTTATTTGATATGGGGGCCATAGATTGTTTCATTTCCATGAGATTTGCACGCACTATTGGGTAGTTAGGCACCGCCGAGAGCACGGTTACTTGTGTAAATTCACCGTTGAGTAGAGGTTCCGTGATTTTGCTTATTTGTAGAGGTGTGGGTATAGAGATCGGGAGGTTTACTTTACCCGTGGATATGTTAGTGTTAGAGATGACTGAGTATGATGCCATTATTGGTATGGATTGGCTAGTTGCATACCGAACCATGATTTACTATTTTAGTAGGAGTATTATCTTTGCCATTCCCAGACAAGAGATGTTTTTAGTGGCGATGCCTCGACCTGAGGGAGGATCGTCCACTCACTTGTACTATATAGAGGAGGAGACCTCTAAGGAAGTGGTGATACCACTCGATGTGATTCCAGTTGTGAGGGAGTTTGCTGATGTATTTCAGGATATAACTGGACTACCTCCGAGTAGGGAGATAGATTTTGTGATCGATTTGATGCCGGGCACTCGGCCTATTGCCCGCGCACCTTACCATATGGCTCCAGCAGAGATGAGAGAGTTACGGGATTAGATTGAGCAGTTGTTGGGTCAGGGGTTTATCCGAAGGAGTACTTCACCGTGGGGTGCCCCTGTGTTGTTCATAAAGAAGAGGGATGGATCGTTGAGGTTGTGTGTAGATTACCGAGAGTTGAATAAGGTCACGATATGGAATAAGTATCCGTTGCCCAGAATCGATGACTTATTCGACCAGCTGAGAGGAGCTTCTTTCTTCTCAAAGATTAATTTACGATCATGATACCATCAGTTGCGTATCAGGGAACAGGACGTCTCAAAGACTACTTTCTTAACGAGATATGGTTCCCACGAGTTTTGGGTTATGACTTTTGGCTTGACCAATGCTCCAGCTGTGTTTATGGACTTGATGAATAGGGTGTTCAGAGAGTTCTTAGACCAGTTCGTCATTATCTTTATTGATGACATTCTGGTTTACTCCCAAACAGAAGAGGAGCACACTGAGAATTTGAGACAGGTTTTGCAGATGCTACGTCAGAACGAGCTGTATGTAAAGTATGAGAAGTGTGGGTTTTGGCTGAAGGAAGTACAGTTGTTAGGGCATATCATTTCAGACCGGGGGATATCGGTAGATTTGGGGAAGGTATCTGCGGTGAGGGAGTGGGGACAGCCCACGACACCGACTGAGATCTGTAGTTTCTTGGGCCTAGCCGAATACTACAGGAGGTTTATTCGGGGTTTCTCAAAGATAGCGGGCCCTTTGACACATCTGACTCGTAAGGGTGTGCCATTCATTTGGAGCGATTCCTGTCAGTTGGCATTCGATGAGTTGAAGGATAATTTTACCTCAGCACCTGTGTTAGCATTGCTGAGACCGAGAGTTGAGTTTCTAGTCTACACTGATGCATCCTTACAAGGACTCGGAGGTGTGCTGCAGCAGGAGAGTCAGGCCATAGCTTATGCTTCCCGTAAGCTTAAGCCTCACGAGAGGAATTACCCCACCCATGACTTGGAGTTAGCAGCAGTTGTATTTGCCCTTCGGATTTGGAGACATTATCTCCTGGGGGAGAAGTTTCGGTTATTCATGGACCACAAGTCTCTACAGTACCTCTTCACACAGAAGGAGTTGAATATGCGTCAAAGACGGCGGCTTGAGTTTGTGAAGGATTATCAGTTTGATATCCAATACCACCCGGGAAAGGCTAACGTGGTAGCAAACACGTTGATCCTTAGGCCAGTAGATGAAGTGGCTGAGGTGTGGAAAGAAAAGTGGAAGGAGTTGGGACATCAGGATGCAGTGGCCCGATCGTTCATGTCTGTGATGACTGCTACACCGTAGATTGTTACGAGAGTGGTGAAGGCCCATGCAAATGACTCGTTCTGTCAGGAGCAGATAGTTTGATTACTAGCATAGGGAGCTGAGTCCTATTCCGTTAGCTCAGACGGGGGATTACGCTTCAATGGGAGACTAGTTGTTTCGGAAGGGTAAGACTTGCGACACGAGGTGATGGCAGAATCGCACGGCTCACGGTTCGCGGTACACCTTGGTGGGGACAAAATGTACCAAGACATGAGACATCAGTATTGGTGGAGTGGTATGAAGAGAGATATTGACGTGTTTGTTTTTAAATGCGCCACTTGTCGGTTGGTAAAAGTCGATCATCAGAGACCGATAGGACTTCTACAGCCATTAGAGGTTCCGATGTGGATATGGGATAGCATATCCATGGACTTTATCACGGGGTTACCTACGTCACATAGGGGTCACGACTCCATTTGGGTAATTGTGGACCGGTTGACCAAAGTTGCTCATTTCCTACCCGTGAGGACAGACTACACTACAGGACAATATGCCCAGATTTTCATTGCGGAAATAGTGAGACTTCACGGTGTGCCCCTAAATATCATGTCTGACCGAGACAAGATATTTGTTTCAAGATTTTGGGAGAGTTTCTAGGAGGCCATGGGCACTGAATTGTGGTTGAGTACGTCTTATCACCTGTAGACCGATGGGCAGACCGAGCGTACAAATCAGATGTTGGAGGACATGTTGCATATGTGCATCATAGACTTTGAGGTGGATGGGAGCAGTACCTTCCACTGGTGGAGTTTGCTTATAATAACTCCTACCAGTTCACCATTGGAATGGCTCCATTTGAGGCGTTGTATGGTAGACCTTGTCGTTACCCAACATGTTGGTTAGAAGTGGGGGACAACAAATTACTTGGGCCGGAGGTGATACAGGATACTTCGGCAAGGATAGAATTGATACGGAGTCGCATTCGGGTAGCTCAGGATCGGCAGAAGAGCTATGCTGATGCGGAGAGGTTCTTCAGAGAATTCAAAGTGGGGGACCAGGTTTTACTCAGAGTATCTCCTATGAAAGGGATTATGCATTTTGGGAAAAAGGGGAAACTGGCACCGAGATATGTGGGGCCATTTCCTATCATCGAGCGGATTGGGCCAGTTGCGTATAGACTTGGGTTACCGGAGCACTTCCATAGGATTCATGATGTGTTCCATATTTCCTCGCTAAGGAAATATCTTAGGGATGATTTGGTCCATACTCACATTGCTTTGGAGGACATCGATCTCCAGCCCGATAGTTCCTACGAGGAGGGGCCGATTGCTATTTTGGACCGAAGCGAGCGGAAACTGAGGTCAAAGATAGTACCGTTGGTACGTGTTCAGTGGCGGCATCATAATGCCGAGGAGTCCACATGGGAGCGTGAGGATGAAATGTGCGAACGTTATCCAGAGTTGTTTTTACCAGGTCCTTTTTAGTTCCGAATTTCGGGAGAAATTATGTTATTAGGGGGGAAGTATGTAATACCCCGTATTTTTATCGATATTTATTTAAGGGATTAATTAAATTAAATGTGAATTAATTGAAAATTGATCCGGATATAAATACTAACGAGATGTGAGTTGGTATTTGATTATTATGTGTATATATGGAAATATATGAATATTGAAAATATTAAAATTGTCGCGAGACTGAAATACGACAATTTGGGAAATTTAGTTGGGACGCGCGTGTCTGTCGCGTAAGAAATGAAATTATTTGAATTAAGAAGTAAATTTTATTTGTATCAATCGAATGGTCATTTTGAGTGCGCCAAGGAGTCCGGAAGGGTCGAAATAGTCAGAAAACACTAGCCGGGGGTTTTGTTTGGGTCCCGGGGTATTTTTGGGCCATGCCGACAACTTAAAACGGTATTTTGGTAATTTTGAAATTTTGGGAATTAAAGCCTACGAATTTTAAGAGTTAATTATACATTATTTAGTATCCCACTAAGCCAATTACCAACATTTGACAAGTTAGAGGGCTACGGGAGTTATAGGAAGAGTTGGAAGAGGTTCCTAAAAGAAAACCCATAACCACCATCTTCAACCTTGGGAGAAAATCTGTAGAGAAAGGGGAGAGATCAACCTTCAACCTTCAACCTTCAACATCAAATTCTGAAGAACAATCTAAGGTAATGGATTTAGTATTTTTAATGCATTGAATATGTCTTCCATGCTTAGTGTAGGAATTATCTTTTATAGATCTTTTTGAAGAAAACCCATGAAATTTGTTGGAGAAACTTTGAATTTGGGTTAGGATTTGCATGTAGTATGATAATGGACTAATTTAATACTTGGATAGTTACATATGATGATTTAAAAACGGATTTATAATGAGTAATTAGGCATAAGAAAATTAGGAGTTCATTTTCATAGGGTTTGGAGAAATATTTGTAGAATCATATTAATTCCATGGTAATTTGTAAGAATTGACCCCTTAAATGTGTTAAGGAATGATCTAGGGTGATTAGAAATGGTTTATATACGTTAAAACATAATTTGGATGGCCTTAGGGTGGATTTAGAGGAGAAAAGAATTGAGAAAAATGGAATTGGGATTTTCTGGGCTGAAACTGCCATCTCATTAGAAGACCTGCCCAGGTCGTTCGAACGTTCTCGTTCGAACGAACTTCTAACGAGATGACATTATGACTTCTAACGAGTTGGTATTTCATTCGAAGCCCTTCGTTCGAACGACCTCGTTCGAACGAGACTTCTAACGAGTTGATAGAATGGCCTTTTTGGTCGGATTTGATTTCTAGCATCCCGTAGTCTTATTTAAATGGTGAGATGACTTTCCCTTATTAACTAGTGGGTGTAGTTGGGAGATTTGGGGTATATGAAGGAGTAAAATTTAGAATAGTGCCTTGAACCGGACGACACTTGTGGATTAGGACGCGAGTGACTAATCACGAAGTGAGGATAATTGATGACGTAAATATATACAAACCGGGGACTTGTGATTTGTATAATACTAAGAGTTGGTATAAGAACGAGAAGTATACCATTAATAAATATAGTAATATTTAAGATGTGATAATGGTTAGTATATGTAGTTATCTGTGCATGAAATACCTACCGTACTTGCTATCATGGGAGGTTGGCGCTCGTTTAGGGCCATCTAATCTTTGTGTGCCTACGGGGGGGATTTAGATTGGTATCTCGAGGACATAGGTCAGAGAAGGGCTTATTGAGAAGTTAATAAGTTTGATGATCATGGGAACGTAGGTATGTGCATGACCCATGTGATGTGAACTATGTTCGCCTCCATTGTTTGTGATTGTTGTTAATGAAACGATTCCTGAGAGATTCGGAATACGTGATCCTCATGTACGTGATGTACCGGGATTTGATAGCAGAGTATGTGTGCACCGCAACTTAGTCTCGGGGTGCTAGTATTGTATATTTATGGTGAGAATAGTATACTGTTGATTGAAATGAATTGTCGTGAACAATTATGAGTATAAATAATAGCAACGATTTGTAAAGTGGAAATGTAAGATTTCTAATAAATTGTAGCGCTAAAGTGGGGAAACTGTGTATTAAAGTACAATACTCTATTAAATAGAAGATGTTGGGATTTGAATTGGATATCGTATAGAAATGTTAGATTTAGCATTGAACTAGATAGATATGGGACCAACTAGAAACGGATACGGGTACGATAGAAGTGCACAATTAGTTGAGAGGTGAGGAACTCATGTGAGTGCACACACTATAATGTACTTTATATTCATTGTTTAATGATATTAAACACTTGCATATTTTTAAATTATTTTCACATTCGGGCTCTGACCCGTTTGCTTTCAAATATATTTTTGTAAAAACCTTTTTAGGTGCCCAGCCACAAGGACACCATACATAGAAGTTATATTCAGGTGACGTGCTGTAGCTGCTGTGGAAGTTACAGGACCATGACAGTAGACGCCTCCATTTCTGATCTTGACTCCATTATCAGTTTTTATCATCTGTTGGGCATGTCGCCCATTCCTTTTAGAGACATTTTACTTATTTAGTTATTTTAAACTTTGGGTTGTAATTAATTTTAGTGATGCAGACTTTGTATTTATTTATTTTGGAACTTGGTTTGTTGTGAGGAGTTTTCCTCCAGACTCATTAGTATTGGATGGTTATTCTATTGTGACTATATATTGTGTTGGTTATGTTAATCTCTCTTAATTCATTTTTTCATGTTAATCGGGTTTAATTAAAATGGACAACTCACTTTTTAAATACTAGGTGGTTAGTAAATATTAAAATGTTTTCGACAGTGATGCTATGAACTGAACCAACTTGGCATTTTGTATTAATTTAATAAAGGAGTAGCTACCCAGTATTTAATTAGTCGGTGTGTCACAAGACACTAGTTGTTCGATTGACATCAATATGGTTCGAACAAAAAAAGTTTATACATGGTATATTTTTTAATTTAAACTATCTTTATAATGATCATATAAATGCAACTATGGGCCATAATCATCTTGACATCCTCTTTATCTTCAATATCAAAGCTAAATGATGATGCTGGGAATCAGCACCACCAGGTGAGGTGTTTTGCAAGATCAATATAGATGCAACAATGGAAGCATAGCAGTATAAAGAAGATAAGAATGAGGTGAGGATAAGGGGAATAACACCTGAAGATAAGTGGTTCAGCCAATTTGGCCTACGTCCACTGTGAGTGTGTGAGTAATATCACTGAAAGAAGGCACTAATGGCCATGGATACAACCTCTCAAGCTCTTTCTCTCTCTACAGTATGTATTTAAACAGAGTTTTAGCTAGGGTTTTAATATCTGGATCTCCTTGCAAGGTAGGGGATGATACCTTTATATAGTGTCTAGGGGGTGTAATGTACCCCCTATGCATGTAATGTGCATGTGTGTAGTTTCCTCACCAATGGGGGTGTGCCACCTGTCATGGCCACATGTAGGTAATGATGATGAAATATTCTCTCACATATGGCGAATAATCTTGTTATAACTGATTTGTGACCAGGTGTCCTTATCCAGATGTCAACAGATGCTCGGCAGTCATGTTGGTGAATGGCCTCGGCCTAGGAGAGGCCGAGCTATAAAGGTTGGATGTCCGCTCAATCCGCGAAGTGTCATGAGGAATCTCGGCCTGATGTTAGCCGAGGTATATGCTAGGGTTGGCCTGAGCCGAGGTTAGGCATGTGGCATGCTAATGTTTACTAATACCTCTGGTAACCTCGGCTCAAGCCGAGGTAGGATCCATGATGAAGGTGAATCGGTGGATCCTTGTTATCTCGGCCTACTGATGGCCGAGGTTGCTATTCATGGGCACTTGAGGGTGCTGTTGATATCTGCGACGTGCGTAGTATCCTTGGGGAGGTGCATGTAGTAAAGTCGGCCGGGGCCGAGGTAGTCCTGGCCGAGGGATGATACCGGTGGTCCTTACCCCTTATTGGGCCTACCAATGTCTCGGCCATCATCTCGGCCGAGGTAGGTATCCCTGGCTGAGGTTATACTTGGGCATATCAATCACCCCCCAGCCCTTAGTCATTTGCGAGAGCAGGCGGCTAGGGGATTCTTGCCTCCGAGGCCTGTTCACCCCAAGGCCAACATCTGCGTGACACCTGTCCCAAGCCAAGGCATGCCCACTTGGTTGGCATGTGCTGTCAGTTGTCCCTTGGGCTTCCCAAGGCAATGATGAGCTTTGGGAATCGTGCTCAAGTATTTAAAGGTTAAAAACCTTTCTTCTTCCTCATTTCTCTCCTTCGCGCCCTGTTTTCTGCAACTCTCTCTCTCCGAAGCTCCCTCGTTCCAGCGCTTGTCCTGTAGGGGAATACCTCATTTCTTGCGCGATTTCCTCTATTTCATTCATCAACTCACCCTCAGGTACCTCCCCCTCTCCATCTCCTTCATTTTGGCATTTTAATTTGAATTTTCCGGTGAGGGTTTGAATTTTCCGGTGGTCATATGAGTTTTCCAGTGAGGGTTTGAATTTTCCGGTGAGCTAGCTTTTCTGCAAAAGTTCTTTGGTTTGAGCTTTGGTCCCCTTAATCTTTCAAGCCAAACTCGTTTGTAGTTTTTAGGATTTTTCCTCAAGTTTAGGGTCTGCCAAAGTTTGAGATCGTCCCCCGATGCTCAGACCCCTGTATCAACTTCTTGAAGACTTCCCATCTCTTAGAGAAAAGACCTTAGAGAAAATTAGGCAAATAGAGAGAGCTCAAGAAGAAGCTCGTAGGTCACAGGAGTTCCCTGTCAGACCTCTCTTTCCTCCACCTCTCAAGGTGGTATACCCTCGTCCACCTGAGAATTTCTATCAGATAGACGCCTCTGCCAATAACTTGCCGATGTCTGAGTCTGAGTCTTCCACCTCCGACCCGATGTCTGTGGACTCTTTTCAAGAGGCCATGGACTTTACTCCTTAGGCTGGTCAGGACCCTGACCAGGACGAGGTTTCCAGCCGGGCCTCGTCCCAAAATGGCACAAGTACCTCAAGTTCTTCTTCAGAGGTTGAGCTTGTTGGGCCAAGTGTGGCTGTGCCTCCCATTCTAAATGCCATCCCACTGTCGGCCGTTACTGGGGCCGAGTTTACTCAAAGGTTCCCTGGTCACCCGTCTACGTCTGCTCCAGCCGACGTTGAGTCTGACGACGATGAGGATGCCAAAAGTGATGTTGACACATCTGAGGCAGCCGAGTATGAAAGCACAGTTACTGAGGTGGATCTATTTCACTTCAGGTACTTATACTCCATCAGTCCCTCTATCCACTTAAGGAGACCTCTGAGGGAAGAGAGGGCCTACCATGGTCAAGATAGAGAGATCTGCTTGTACGAGCAGATGTTCAAGTTAGGTTTTCGTCTTCCCTTTCACCCTGTCATTAGGTCCATCCTTTCCTTCATTAACTTGGCCCCCTCACAGCTCTCTCCCAATGCTTGGAGAGTTATCATAGGGGCCATTATCTTGTGGAGGGCGGTCCACCACTCTGACCTCCCAGTTCAGGTCTTTGCTGGCTGTTACGTCCCCACCTCGACCAAGAATCATCCGAGCTACTATCACTTCATGGCTCGGAGGCCTGAGAAAAAGATGCTCTTGGTCACTCAGACCTCCAATCATAATTGGAAACCTCGGTAATTTTTTGCCTCAGGGCTGTGGGAATTTTGTCCTTCCACTCCCTCTTCCATTTATGAGCCGAGAATACCCCTCAAGTGGGGTAAAGTCACCATGTCTGCGAGGGCCGATCCTGGACTAAGTGTTCAAAATGGCAAAAAGGTGAAGGCCCTGCAAGACCAAGGGGCCCATGGGATGTTTGTCAAGTTCGAGCATCTGCTGACCCCCCAGTATCTCTCGGTGATGAGCTTAGGTGGAAGTCCCCTAGTTGACTTTGGTAAGGATTTTTATTTTTATTTCAAGTCTAACCTCTGATTATACTTACTTTATTTCTGAGTCTTATCTTTTCATTTTTGCAGAGAGACCACCAGGCATTTCAGACGAGTTGTGGGAGATGGCAGCTCCAAGCTTGGCTAGACTTGTCAAGAAGACCGGTTTGAATGCTCCTCCACCTGATCCTTCAACATCCAAGTCCAAGAAGAGGGCCCCTGAGGTCCATTCCCCTGAGGATCAGAAGCCGAGCTCCAGGCAAAGGAAGACTCCAGACGCTGCAATTCCTATCACAGTCGATACCTTAGCTGCTCGTCTGGACCAGCCGAAGCTTTTCGAGAGCGTGGTCGGCAACAGCAGGCAGGCCATGGACGCCCTTGCCAACGTGATGACTGATGCCGACAAGCGCTTTTACAGAGCCATGGACACTCATATGCTGGTTGAGTTCGGCCTCCACAGAGCCATCCAGGTATGGCTTATCTTTTTGTCAATATTTTTCCAAGTGCAACCTCTGAAGTTACTTCCCTCTTACCTCTTCATTGTCTGTGCAGGGTGTGACTGCCATGTACCAGTTATCTAACTGGGCCCTGAGGAAATTGCCTCTGATTCAGAAGGGGCAAGAGGCTGAGCAGGTAGAGAGCGCTCTGAAGGCCGAGGTCGACCGTCTGAGGACGGAGTTACAAAATGCTGAGACCAAGGCCCAAAATTCAGAAAATAAGGCCCAAGGCCTAGAAAAAGACATCTCTGCACTCGTCCAGAGCCACGCCAAGGCCCTGAAGGACAAGGACGATGTCCTTTAGAGGAAGGTCAATGCTGCGGTGAAGGCTTCTCTTACAGATGCCTCGGAGAAAATAATTGCTGACTACAAAGTCTCCGGGGAGTTTGTAGGTTTTGGTCTTGAATACCTCGAAAAAGGTTTCAAGGCCATAACCAAATGGGCCGAGGTCAGGGAGACCGAGGTTGGCACCATAAAGGCCTCTGACTTTGTGGGCCTCGGCCTTGCCGACCCTTAGTTTGCCCAGGCCTTGCAAGAGATAGAGGATGAGGTTGCTGCCCCTGGTCAGACTGTTACTTTGGAGGGGACTGATCTCGAAGGGACTGACCCTGCTAACTAAGTGGCTGAGGTGACCAACACTGAGCAGGCCAACCTAGACGAGACATTGAATGTTGCTCCTTCAGATGCTTAACTTGGCCTTGTATTTGGCATTTTTTGTTTTGACTTGTAATCTTGCATTTGTAATTTCTCAGACATGTAAATGTTGATGTAATTTCTCTTATTAAATGCCAACGTCTTCCTTCATCTTGATCTCTGAATGTATTTGAATGCCATGCAATCTCTGAAGTCACTACTCACTATGATGTTGTCATAACCATTACTTAAGAGTCTGAGGTCCTCTAACTAAGGTGTCTGAGCTCAGACCTCGTCACCACCGAGTGATGTTATGAGGGTCTGAGGTCATCACCTGGGCCGAGGTTAGCCTCATAATAAATCACCAAATGAATGATGTTAAGGGTCTGAGGTCCTCTAACAAAGGTGTCTGAGCTCAGATCTCGTCACCACCGAGTGATGTTATGAGGGTCTGAGTTCCTTACCTGGGCCGAGGTTAGCCTCATAATAAATCACCAAATTAATGATGTTAAGGGTCTGAGGTCCTCACCTAAGAGGTTAGCCCCATAATAAATCACCAAATTAATGACGTTAAGGGTCTGAGGTCCTCTAACCAAGGTATCTGAGCTCAGACCTCGTCACCACCGAGTGATGTTATGAGGGTCTCAGGTCATCACCTGGGCCGAGGTTAGCCTCATAATTAATCACCAAATTAATGATGTTAAGGGTCTGAGGTCCTCTAACCAAGGTATCTGAGCTCAGACCTCGTCACCACCGAGTGATGTTATGAGGGTCTGAGGTCATCACTTGGGCCGAGGTTAGCCTCATAATTAATCACCAAATTAATGATGTTAAGGGTCTGAGGTCCTCTAACCAAGGTATCTGAGCTCAGACCTCGCACCACCGAGTGATGTTATGAGGGTCTGAGTTCATCACCTGGGCCGAGGTTAGCCTCATAATTAATCACCAAATTAATGAAGTTAAGGGTCTGAGGTCCTCTAACCAAGGTATCTGAGCTCAGACCTCGTCACCACCGAGTGATGTTATGAGGGTCTGAGGTCATCACCTGGGCCGTGGTTAACCTCATAATTAATCACCAAATTAATGATGTTAAGGGTCTGAGGTCCTCACCTAAGAGGTTAGCCCCATAATAAATCACCAAATTAATGACGTTAAGGGTCTGAGGTCCTCTAACCAAGGTATATGAGCTTAGACCTCGTCACCACCGAGTGATGTTATGAGGGTCTGAGGTCATCACCTGGGCCGAGGTTAGCCCCATAATAAATCACCAAATTAATGACGTTAAGGGTCTGAGGTCCTCTAACCAAGGTATCTGAGCTCAGACCTCGTCACCACCGAGTGATGTTATGAGGGTCTGAGGTCATCACCTGGGCCGAGGTTAGCCTCATAATTAATCACCAAATTAATGATGTTAAGGGTCTGAGGTCCTCTAACCAAGGTATCTGAGCTCAGACCTCGTCACCACCGAGTGATGTTATGAGGGTCTGAGGTCATCACCTGGGCCGAGGTTAGCCTCATAATTAATCACCAAATTAATAATGTTAAGGGTCTGAGGTCCTCTAACCAAGGTATCTGATCTCAGACCTCGTCACCACCGAGTGATGTTATGAGGGTCTGAGGTCATCACCTGGGCCGAGGTTAGCCTCATAATTAATCACCAAATTAATGATGTTAAGGGTCTGAGGTCCTCTAACCAAGGTATCTGAGCTCAGACCTCGTCACCACCGAGTGATGTTATGAGGGTCTGAGGTCATTACTTGGGCAGAGGTTAACCTCATAATTAATCACCAAATTAATGATGTTAAGGGTCTGAGGTCCTCACCTAAGAGGTTAGCCCCATAATAAATCACCAAATTAATGACGTTAAGGGTCTGAGGTCCTCTAACCAAGGTATCTGAGCTCAGACCTCGTCACCACCGAGTGATGTTATGAGGGTCTGAGGTCATCACCTGGGCCGAGGTTAGCCCCATAATAAATCACCAAATGAATGACGTTAAGGGTCTGAGGTCCTCTAACCAAGGTATCTGAGCTCAGACCTCGTCACCACCGAGTGATGTTATGAGGGTCTGAGGTCATCACCTGGACCGAGGTTAGCCTCATAATTAATCTCCAAATTAATGATGTTAAGGGTCTGAGGTCCTCTAACCAAGGTATCTGAACTCAGACCTCGTCACCACTGAGTGATGTTATAAGGGTCTGAGGTCATCACCTGGGCCGAGGTTAGCCTCATAATTAATCACCAAATGAATGATGTTAAGGGTCTGAGGTCCTCTAACCAAGGTATCTGAACTCAGACCTCGTCATCACCAAGTGATGTAATGAGGGTCTGAGGTCATCACCTGGGCCGAGGTTAGCCTCATAATAAATCATCAAATTAATGATGTTAAAAATGGAACAAGAATTTGTCATGGAAACTGATCTTTATTAACAACCTCTTCTGGATAAGATGGTACATTTAAAATTTACAAAATAGATGCAACATCATATGAAATATCTCTTTAGGTGGTCAGCATTCCACGGGTTGGTGAAGGGTTCTCCCTCTAGGTTTTCTAGCCTATACGTGGCAGGTACAACCTCTTCCGTTACTCTGTATGGGCCATGCCAGTTCGGGTGTAGCTTGTTTGTTTTCTGTAGGGTCTTCTTAAGCACTAGGTCTCCTACCGCAATGGGCCTTGACTTCACCCTTTGATTGTAGAATCTCACTGCCCTCTGCTGGTAGGCTGCTTTCCTGACCTCAGCGTCTTCCCTTCTTTCTTTAATAAGGTCCAGGTCTAACCTCCTCCTTTCCCCGTTGCTGTCAGGATCATAGGTCTGAATCCGATGAGTAAGTAGGCCTATCTCCGTTGGTATGACGGCTTCTGAACCGTGTGCCAGCATGAATGGGGTTTCTCCTGTGGGTGTCCTCGCTGTAGTTCTGTAAGCCCATAGCACGGCGTATACCTCTTCTATCCATCTCCCCTTTGCGTCTTCTAACCTCTTCTTGATTCCATCCAAGATGGTTTTGTTCGTGACCTCGGTCTGGCCATTTGCTTGAGCTTCTAGGTCATCATACCTGTAGCTGCTGTGGAAGTTACAGGACCATGATAGTAGACGCCTCCATTTCTGATCTTGACTCCATTATCAGTTTTTATCATCTGTTGGGCATTTCGCCCATTCCTTTTAGAGACATTTTACTTATTCAGTTATTTTAAACTTTGGGTTGTAATTAATTTTAGTGATGCAGACTTTGTATTTATTTATTTTGGAACTTGGTTTGTTGTGAGGAGTTTTCCTCCAGACTCATTAGTATTGTATGGTTATTCTATTGTGACTATATATTGTGTTGGTTATGTTAATCTCTCTTAATTCATTTTTTCATGTTAATCGGGTTTAATTAAAATGGACAACTCACTTTTTAAATACTAGGTGGTTAGTAAATATTAAAATGTTTTCGACAGTGATGCTATGAACTGAACCAACTTGGCATTTTGTATTAATTTAATAAAAGAGTAGCTACCCAGTATTTAATTAGTCGGTGTGTCACAAGACACTAGTTGTTCGATTGACATCAATATGGTTCGAACAAAAAAAGTTGATACATGGTATATTTTTTAATTTAAACTATCTTTATAATGATCATATAAATGCAACTATGGGCCATAATCATCTTGACATCCTCTTTATCTTCAATATCAAAGCTAAATGATGATGCTGGGAATCAGCACCACCAGGTGAGGTGTTTTGCAAGCTCAATATAGATGCAACAATGGCAACATTGCAGTATAAAGAAGATAAGAATGAGGTGAGGATAAGGGGAATAACACCTGAAGATAAGTGGTTCAGCCAATTTGGCCTACGTCCACTGTGAGTGTGTGAGTAATATCACTGAAAGAAGGCACTAATGGCCATGGATACAACCTCTCAAGCTCTTTCTCTCTCTACAGTATGTATTTAAACAGAGTTTTAGCTAGGGTTTTAATATCTGGATCTCCTTGCAAGGTAGGGGATGATCCCTTTATATAGTGTCTAGGGGGTGTAATGTACCCCCTATGCATGTAATGTGCATGTGTGTAGTTTCCTCACCAATAAGGGTGTGCCACCTGTCATGGCCACATGTAGGTAATGATGATGAAATATTCTCCCACATGTGGGGAATAATCTTGTTATAACTGATTTGTGACTAGGTGTCCTTATCCAGATGTCAACAGATGCTCGGCAGTCATGTTGGTGAATGGCCTCGGCCTAGGAGAGGCCGAGCTATAAAGGTTGGATGTCCGCTCAATCCGCGAAGTGTCATGAGGAATCTCGGCCTGATGTCAGCCGAGGTATATGCTAGGGTCGGCCTGAGCCGAGGTTAGGCATGTGGCATGCTGATGTTTACTAATACCTCTGGTAACCTCGGCCCAAGCCGAAGTAGGATCCATGATGAAGGCGAATCGGTGGCTCCTTGTTATCTCGGCCTACTGATGGCCGAGGTTGCTATTCCTGGGCACTTGAGGGTGCTGTTGATATCTGCGACGTGCGTAGTATCCTTGGGGAGGTGCATGTAGTAATGTTGTCCGGGGCCGAGGTAGTCCTGGCCGAGGGATGATACCGGTGGTCCTTACCCCTTATTGGGCCTACCAATGTCTCGGACATCATCTCGGTCGAGTTAAGTATCCCTGGCTGAGGTTATACTTGGGCATATCACTAAATTAGGAAATAATTTTCATTACATTATTTTGTTCGAATTCTAGTGGTTTCTATAAGAGGATTGACCTAAAGAATATCAGTGAATACCCTAGCAAGACTTGTTATGGAACAATGATCAAGGTTTTCAATTAAGATTGTATAGATAGAACTTGAATGAATCAAATGATGAAATTAAGACACAATTTAGAATTGTAATTCATTTTATAAATCATCGTGAAAATATTTATACTTAGGTCGTTGTGGTTTTTCCTTTATAGGTTCCCTTGTTATATCTTTGTCTCGTATGGTATTTAATTTTCGTACTTAATTTTAATTTTATTATGCAAGATGATCAAAATGTATTTAAGATCTTAACAAAATATTTGAAATTTAATTTAACCACTAGGGTTTATTTAATTTTCATAGGATTAGAGCGACTTTTATAAATCACCCTTAAGACAAAAAAATTCCAACTTTTCAAATATACCTTTAACAAATTTTTTAGGTTTCAAGGGGTTGACTATGAAGTCATTTTCTCTTTTTATTTATAATATTGAATAAGGGAATATACCATATTAATTTACTCTTATAGTCGAGATGCTCTAACTTAAAATTGTCTCAATTGATTTGGAATACGTATATATTTACGATGGTTGAAAAATAATATATGTTTAAAATCATAAATCCAAACGTAACATAAGGCCACCTGAATGTGGATGGTCATATGTGTATTATTTAGACCTTTTTCTTACTTTAATACATAGTTAATATTGATTATTAGACCTTATTACAATTTTAGATTCCAGTTAGACTTTGTCCATTTAGTTATTAAGTGGCCTTTTGAATAGCAATTTGATTTACAATACTAAATTAAATAATTCTAAAAACTTGAAAATTCAAAATTCAAAACAAAAACACCTTTTCTCTCCACATCACCCTACCCCCACACCCATTATCGTCTCATCAATACCCAAAGACTTACCCACTTTCGCTGGATTCTTAATACTTCCTACCTGAGAATTCCAAAATATCGAAAATAGAAAGAAAAAAAAACATAACATATTTAATTGAATAAGACCAGGAATTATGCCATTTACAATATTTATATCCTTTAAATCCATTAATAGTTGAAAATATTACATCATCATGAAATTTAGCAATTTTTACATTAAAGGTGATAAAAAAATTCATAATTTTATTTTTATTGAAAAAGTCTTTTTAATTGTCTCTTATACGTTTCTGACATAAGATTCTACCGTGGTTACTTTTCGAACCAATTGTTCACAAACTATTAGCTCGGTTCCAATGATTTTAGCAGAATCAACTTATATGCTTAGGTATGTATATTATGTTTTTAAATATGAGTTATTTATATCTGTAATACCCTGTAATTTTTTAATAAAATATTTTGACTAAATTAAATTAAATAATTGACACGAATTAAAAAGTGTCTCTAGTGCGTGCTTATATCGACTTAAGTGTAAGTCGGTCACTCAAGTAATAATCCGGTAAACGGGTATCAAACACAAGGAATAGGACAACGAATCATGACGACGGATAGGAAAGATGCTTTACCCTAGAATGACTCTAAAAAAGAAAGGAAAAGGTGATGAGTTCGGAATTATACCTATTAACTAATGCTATATGAATTGAACTAAAAAATAACTAAGCATGCAAATTGAACTAAGTTAAACTTTTGACTATGTGAGAAAAAATGGAGTTAGGATACACTCCCCCGAACCGTCGATATACACATAGAACATAAAACATTCAAAAAGATAATTTTTCATTCAAAGAGATATCAAATACTCTCTAAGCATTTGACATATTAGAACTAAATGTCGCACGATATCAAATCAAAAATTGTATTTAACGAGTATGAGAAGTTACCAACACGCCAATTGAACCCTTAAACATTCCGGTTACCTAGGGCAAACGAAATTAAAAGGCCTACAACTTTTCTTTTGATAAAGTTATTTTTTATTCACATTTAAATCCATACGGGTTACCTAGGTTGGGTTCATCTACCCCAACCATCTAAAAATTTAGCCTAACATGGTGTAACTACTACTCAACATGAAATCTACTATGCATGAAATCATTCCTATGTTAAAAGTGTGATCAAACATATAAAATATAATTTTAACTAAGAAAATAATGAATCACAAACCAAAATATAAGAGAAATTGAAAGCACTAAAGGAATATTACTTGTATTGAAGAAGAACCTTGAATTCTATGTCAAAAGATGAATAATTGTTGAACAAAATAAATCTTAGGGTTCTTTCCTTCAAGAATCTCTCTAAACTACGTAAAAATATCCTCTATAATGTCTGGTGATACAATAATATATAACTCTCACATTTTTTAAGTGTTTGAACCATGCACAACTCTAATTTTGAGAAAAAAAAATGGAAAATCCGCCTAGCCAAATCGGTCCAATTTTTCCTTCTTTAATGGGGCGAATCGGTCCGGCTAGTATAGTATGATGGATCAATCCGGACTCTTTTTCATCGGTTTGGTTTGTACATTCCAGTGAGGGGGACCAGTTCACTGATATAGATAGTGGTTCGGTTCGCTGGCATTTTTCTTTATTCCTTTTTCTCTTGATTTCTTCTCAACTTTGAAGCTCCATAACTTTTCACCCAAGATTCGAATTTTGATGTCGTTTCTTCGTACATGCTTGTGAAGTCGAGGTCTTAAATTTTCCCACATTTCATAAATCTTGGTGTAAAATTACTATTTTTTGCTTGACTTTTCTTCTTTTCTTTCTTTCTTGATTTAGAGTTTTCTCTTTTCCTTCACTTGTATAAAATACCTACAAAATTTAAGAGAAAAACACGAAACTCAATACACTTTATAGAAGAGGTCAATAGCAATGATATGAGATAAATAAACTAAATTTACATCACACAAGATGATAAAATCCTCTAAATTATGGGGATAAATATGAATAATTTAAGCCTAATCAATAATCTAATATTAATTTGGGAATAAATTAAATCAGATGAATTTAAGTTTAAATGGGTAAAATTTAAATTGAAAATAAACATTTATTCATGATTATATAAATACAAAACGTTACAAATATATATATATATATATATATATATATATATATATATATATATACACAAATCTCAATTCGACATAATGGGCTTGCTAATGAAAAAAAATCACACATAAATAAATTTATGGGTGCGTGTCCTTGGAACATAATAAAAATATCTAAGTGAAATAAAAATAATTGGGATGTATTTTGGGAAACGTTAGAGACTCGGTTTGGTATTTTCAATATTTATAATTGGTCTCGAGTCATAGGTATATGAGTTAGGGAACTTTGGGGCTAATTGGGATATGGATTTGGGCCCATTTGGGGGTCCAAAAGTTGGGTTTTGATCCCAACTCGGGATTTAAGTTTAATTAGTGTTTAAGTGTGCGTAAACGACTCTCCCACCATTATTCAAAAAACCTAAACGTGACTGCTATCAAGAGAAAAGAGTAGAGAAACCAAGAAGGGAAGAAAATATGCAAGAAAATGAAGGGGGTTTCAAAAGGATTTCTTCTATGAGTATTTAAGGTAGAAATTCTCTTGCTTAATTTATGCTTTTCAATATGTTTCTCGATGCATGTAATGACCCCTTAAATTTTTGGGATTTAGGTTTGAGTACGATTGAATTGATGATGAAAAATGCATGTAGAGGATAAAATATAATGTAGAGTTTGTCCCAAAAGTTTAGGTATCGTGAATCTGAATATTGATGGTAGATTAATTATGGTCTGATAGTTAATTGAGGACATCTTGATAAATTAATGTATAGGACATTACTGTTAATTTTGGACTGAAATCGTGATATGAATCCCATAATAAATGCCCATGTTTTGAGTTAAATATGAGTGAAATTGGTGAATGATTCACGTATTAAAATCCTTAATAGGTACTTTTTTCTTTTGGGGTTTTAGTATATCATTACGGGTTTGTTTTGGGGTTCGAACATATAAATTTTGGGTTTAAAATTTGAGTATGTGTAACTATTCTTAGGATTGGAAATTTAATCTGGAAAAATAATTTGGTGAACCAGCGGGAGGTAGGAGACAACAGGTCATTTAAATGACGACACATGTCGCTCAAACGATGACAGATGTCGTTCGAATGACATATCATGTCGCGCGAATGACCCCCTCCGTCATTCGAGCGATGTGTATGTTTTTACCACTTTTTTTGTTTTTTGGTTTGGCCTGGGTTTGTGTTGGTTTGCTAAAATTAGGTTGGGTCTACTGTATAGGAGTTAAAGAGGTTTGTTTATAGCACATGTGTTAAAAAGGGAAATTTAATTGTAGGAATGTTAAATGGAAGTTTTAGGAACAATAATATTAATGAAGAATATTAACATTAATGAGGTTACTAGGCATGGGATATTAGTTGTGAGTATTTTCATGAGCCCAAGTGAGTGGGTGGAAGTGGGTTCAGAACAATAAAGAATTTATTAAAAATATAGATGTGCCCACGTTAAACTGGGAAAATTACACTAACTAGTTGGTTAAGTAATTATTTATGGAATGTAATTAATAATTTATTAGATGGTAAATTATTAATAAATGGAAAAATGATGTATACTTTAGTTGGAATTTTTATTGTACTTATAGAGTAATTGCTTATACATATTATATGGGATAATGATAATATATACTACAATGTATTTGTGTGGACATATCAATATTTGTGGACTGTCGTATAGGCTCGGGGGTTCGCACGTTCGAACAGGGTGACACACGTCGGCTCATGTGGCCTTGAGGATGTGTAGGTCATATAGGTATTACATGGAGGCGCCATCTAGAAGAGGTTGGTGTTGACACTGACCCTTCCTGTGTCACCATTGGGTATGGGCCATGCACAGGTGTCCTGCGTAGGGACTGCCCCCAATTTATGTGTGTTTTGTGATGTCCTCTTAGGATAACTTATTCCTTCGGACATGCCGATAGAGTACGAACTAAACACAAACGGTAGATGTCTTTGTGTGTCAAATATATAAAGGACATACATATAATTACCATGACTTTAAATGAGGCAGATTTAAATGTCAAAGAATGTGGACATAAATTATAATTGTGATTCTTTGATGCATAATATATGTTATGCCACCTATATAAAACTTCACAGTTTGAGATATTACGGGTTTTGGTAATTAAATGTAGTCGGTACGCTTAATCATTCAATTAACGAAAAAATCTTTTTTATTTAATTTGACATGTTGTCATAGTTTTTAATTGGGGCTTGTTGGGACACGGATGATATCGCACTTAGACGAGAGGTGAGGTGTTAAATGCATGTGAGGGACAAAGGGGGAATATTTATTTTGCATAGACCGTACTATTGCATCATAAATTAATTTAGTTAATTCTTGCACACCTCGAGCTCTGACCGAAATTTAAATGTTTTTCCACCCAGGTTGTTTCTAGATAGGGATAGAGGGACTATTTTTGTACTAGCCTTGCGATCTCTCATACTTATCAGTTTTCAGATTTATAGACTCTAGCCTAGGTTCTTTTCTTCCAGAGTTAGTTATTTTATTTGGAAACATTTGTAAGGGCATAAGCTCGAGATCTATTTATTTATTTACATTATGCTGGAGCTGTGATTTTTACTTGCTGTTGGATTTATTATTTAGTTGGTGTTGGTTTGAGTTTAATTATTGTCAGCAAAATATTCATAAAGTCTAAGGTACCAGCCTTTAAAATAATAATATGTATATTACGTTGTGATGGGAATGGTATTAATTGATCGACAAGCCCCATCGTCAGCATATCGTGGTTGGACAATCTTTATGTGAGAAAATGGGGGTAGTTACAATATCTTTCTCTTCCTATAGAAGATCTTCATATATTGACATGTTGAAGATTAAATCTACCGGATCCCTAAATTATATTACATCAAACTTGTTTTGCATTGTGACTTCCTCGGGAACACTATTTTACAGTTACTCATATCCCTTTTGAACCTATTAATAAATTGGATGTATTTTCCATCTGGCATTTGACATAACGTAGCCAAATCGACCACTGAAACTTTCTATTTACTTTAAAATAATTGTGCGCATAATATATCTTCAACTCTAGTGAATTTTCGACAGAGATTGGTGGAGAAATTATAGACCAAGTGAAAGTTGTATTGGTTAAAGAGTTTTAAAATAACCTTAAGTTGAAAAAATCATTACTCCCTCAATCATCGCATTGACCTACGAATCTAGTTACATTTTCCATAATGGATTAATTACCATCTGAAGTTGCAAGGCTATATGGATTCGGTTCAATTCATTAAATTCACTCCTTTGGTCAAATAAATTAATTAGAAACACAGGACACAAATAGAAATTAGACCATCAGGTTGATACTTTCCAAATTTTATTCTCGATTACTAAAATTCCTATATGAGCATGCGAGATATCAAGTATAACGTAAAAAGAAAGCACAATCACTCAACGAACTGACGTATGAGGAAAACCCAAATAAACCTCGGACGGACATGCCTAAACAAAATCCATTACGAATATGATTTTTAGAAGAAGACACACAAGACTTACAAACTTGACTCCACAAGACCCATTGATGCCGTCTTCAAGACTTCCATTCATAGAACATGTACATCCAACATGCTGCACAACAATCCTGTGTCTTAGAATCCACCAAAAGCCAAGCATCGTCTCCAAAAGCAACTTGTGCGGAGGTCCACTGCACCCAAACTGGGATGAATGTAATGTGAGGTTTAGTTTGTGCTTTTTGGAAAAATGATCCTAAAGATGACACGAAAAGTTGGAGACATTTTATAAAGCGAAAATATATTTTCTTGTAAAGTGCAAGGGACAAAAGAAAAATAATCTGCTAATTCAAACAACTTAACTTGCTCGTTCAAACGAAATTATAGGATGTCTTTAGAATGAGTCCTTCAAATGACATTTTAGGCAAAATCTATAAGGAAGTCGTTTAAATTCCTTTGAACAACTAAGAGAGATGGGACGTTTAAATGACCACTCAAATTTTAGAAAAATAAATTTAACTTTAAAGGACAAAAATAGTTTGAAAAACTTTTTCCAATAACCATATAAGACTTCAAAACTTGTCTCCAACAAAGTAAAAATAATTCGGGTCATATACCTTTAGGAAAAATTAGCAATCAGATGATGAGATGAACTTATTATATGTTGAACTCCAGGATGCTCAAATTCTTCATCAAGTAGAGTAGCATGACATTTAAAGGCCCTAAATGTTTTGTCAAACGAAAATAGCCGATAATAAAAAATGACTCTATCGAAAATTTGTCCTTACAAATCTCCACCTTTGACTATTCCGGGACAAAACATAAAAAATAAAAAGAGTTAGAATTCTCTAAGCCAGGCCGTTAAGCCGATACTAATTCCCATCCACAAAACAAAATAAAGGACAGACTCGACTCGACTCGACTGACAATAAAGCTGCAACATGAATCTCTTATAGGTAAGAATTTGGAATATGAAAAATAGCCTAAACACACAAAACAACAAAGCCATAAAACGCATGGGGAAAGAAAAATGAAAATAAATTAAATTATGAGCTCCCCCTTAAACATGTTCTCCTATTTTTTGTCCGGAAAAGACAAAGGGATAAAACAAACCTACAATGTTAGATCCATAAAACAATTTAATATAGATGACATGACAACACTAATTTGATAATACAAAAATGATAATATCCATAACAAAGAATTGAAAGTCATCCATAATAATGAGATATGATCAATTAAAGCAAAAGATTATTAACATTAATCCATAATAATATCCTAATTGATGAAACAATATCTAAATCTATAAAGAAGGAGAGGGAAATAAAAACAAATATCCGATACGTATGAGAGTACAAATAAATGAAAAATAAAACTCTCTTTCTCAAGTATAGTAATGAAAATAGATGCCAAAAAAAAGGATCACTGTGCTAGATCATCAGGGGCATCATCTGGAGTATCATCACCAAGAGCAGACCCAATGCCCGAAGAACCTACGCCATACCGCATTTCAGTACGGTGGAGCTCTTGAAAATGCTGCAGCAAAAGGGAGTCTCAACGTGCCTAAGCCTCCTCTCTACGGGCCTAGGCCTTTTCGGTAGTTTCCTATCCTTTGCATAGAGGAAAAGAATTCCTTCATCATAATACGGTCCTGATGCCGCTCCTCCTGCATTTTCTCAACCTATAAATGCATCAACGTAATCTCCTTGGACTCAAATTGTGGATGAAGGTGAGAGGTAGAGGGATAAGACTGAGATGGATTAAATGAGGCAGCAGACTAGGATGACTCTAAGTGAGATGGAGTGGGTAGAGGTTTATACTTTGGAAGATGACCATGGGACCGACCTATGGATGAACTATCTATGATCTGATATCATGTCGAATGTATATTCGAACGAAGAAGAGGGAAACCTATATCCAAACAATGACGAGTGGCTAGAATCGCAAAAGGTAACGCATGTCAAACAGGCGCAGAAGGTGACATACGCACAACTCTAAAAAATCCATAAATAAAATCAAGAAGATCAATAGAATTACCAACACTAATTGAGTACATTAGATTTACATAGTCCAGTGAAATCTGAGTATAGTTTGCACGTGGTAAGAGACATGCACCAACGATCCAATTTTGGATCATAAAATCAGACTTGAGATTTCGATGATAATAAATGGAAGAACCCGACTGAATCACCTGAAGAACGGTCTTTAAAATAAGATTACAAGAATGTCTAGCATCTTTGGGACAAGGGTAAGTAGGATTGGCGACTCGGGGTAAACTGGTAAGGCAGGCTATGGAGTCAGCAGTGATAAGAACCTCCCGACCATGAACCTGGGAGACAATACCTCTCTCCTCTACGAGCATAGAAAAGAAAAAATCTCTAGTAAGGTCGGGATATATAGAATCGCAAAGACTAAACATGAGATCCCAACCACATGTAACTAACCATGTGAAAACTATGGTTACTAACAAGGAAACCAGATTTATTACCTTTTCCCAAACAATAGACCTAGTAAGGAAACCAAGGAAATGAAAGAGTGTGTGATTTTCATGCCTACCCCAACGTAAATAATGATTTATGATGGGAACGTTTTCGTCGAAATAACGTTCATCATTCGAAGGGGAGGCAAGCCTAGGACGACGACTTCTAGCCATGGGTGAAATGGAATAGATGACTATAACCTATCCAAAATTAATACACCAAAGCACCATAAAACCAAAATCCAACAACAACAAGAAATCTCATCCTCCATTAGTACATCACAAATAAGAGAAGATAAAATAAATTAAAATATATTAAATGAAATTTCAGGAATTTTTTACAACATTTTTTTTTTCAAAACAATGTCAAAACTTCATAATATGTCATTTAACAGAGGAAACACAAATATTTTTATTAAAAAAATTGTATGAAAAGATATATACAATATAGACATAGTCCCAAAGAAATACGTTGAGTTTATATGAAATGGGATGATGTTAAGAAATAGACACCATTAAAGTGTTGTATGTGAAAACAAAATGATCCAAAGCATATATACTCAACCAAAATATCAAAATATACTAGAGAAGGGATGGAAAATAAAACCTAAAAAATAAAGCTTTAAAAATTCTTACCAACTCTAGGAGATATGGAAAAAGTTTCTAGGAGGTGGAGGTGTTTGAATGGGAGAATATGGAGATGGAGGGTTGGTAATATGGAGAGCGTGGGTGAAATGGAGTTGAGGGTTTGCGGGAAATAAGGATGGGAACTAAATTTTGGAGAAGAGAAAAAGAGGGAAATAAAAAATGGCTATAAAAAATTTATCCCAACCGACCTGTCAAAACCTTGATCATTCGATCAAATTCTAGGAATCTCGTTGGAACGACATATGAATGAGATTGCAGGGATTTCAAAGGCATTGGGTCGATAGAATCTCATTTGAACGCGATTTTTAACGAGATCTCAGACATTTCAACCACAAATAAATTGATTTTTTTTGTAAAAATAAAGAGCATAAAGGCCTAAAGAGGTTATAAAATGCCAAATAATATATCTACACAATTTACACTCATATCTACCTGTGACAAATAAAAGGGACATAATTTGACACTAGACACAAAAAAAATGCCTAAAAGATTGATGATTCTCTGGCCAATAGCGTCACCATAAGACAACAATATAATGATTTATTGTGGATAGCCATTGATCTTCAACTTATGTCTCCCATAAAATCAATGGTTCTTTTGAATTATGCACAATATTCTTCATACTAAAAATTGGCCTTGGTAATTTGCAATTTTTATGACATGAACTCTTTTAGGATCTTTTCTTCTTGCAAATGATGGCTATTCACACAAAGCTAACCTCTCTTTCACATCCTGATTACATTGTTAAACAAAACTCTACTGGATAAATATTTTTCTATTTTTCTCAATCCGGATAATGGTTCTTACATGCACAATAGTAATGTACATTTCTCATAACTTTAGGTGACAAAATTGATAAGACAACACCTTACTTCACCTAGTGTATGTAAAGCGGTGTAGACATCATCAAGATTTCGTGATAGGTGTGTACTTGAACGGAAATTATATGAGGCCATCTTAGAAGAGTATATCATAAACAATAATCAAAACTCATAGGTGAGATGAAGTCCGGACTAGATGCTCATCAAAAACCACATGGACATGAAATGAATAAAGATCCGAGATACTCACACATAACCTATATGGACAAAAGTTTTATGAAAGCCTTTATACTGAAAAATAATTTTTTTTTTGGAATTTTTGAAAAGTATATGTACAAAAATAGTTCATAGGTAAAGAGATATACATGAGGCTCAACCTAAACTAGATATAAGATTCCAAACTCAATCAATGGAGAAACCCCCAATGGATTTCCTAAGGATTTCAAACCTAAAGGCATCTATAGGTTTGGTAATGATGTCATCCAATTGATGATCAGTGTCTACAATGCTCAAGGGAACGAATTTCTCTTTAACTAAATCTCGAATAAAGTGCTCTTGAATCCTAATGTGCTTTGTTCTAGAATGTTGGACAGGATTTTAGAAAATATGGATTGCACTCATATTATCACATTAAATATTCATTGTGCCTTATAAAACATCGTAAACCTCCAACATTTACTTCATCCGAATGAGTTGAGTGTAATAACTCCCGACGGATCTGTATTCGACCTCTGTTGTGGACAAATAAATGGAATTTTGTATCTTACTCATCCATGAGACAAGTGCACTACCAAAATAGAAACAACCGCCTAAGGTGCTCTTACAACCATCAACGTTTCCTTACCAATCGATATTCGAATACGCCGATAGATAATCATTAGTGTTGAAAGAGAAACAAATTTTAAATGATAGGGTCCTACTAACATATGTGATAATATATTTAATGGAAAATAAATTGGACACTTTTGGAGAGGCTTGATAACGGGCAAAAACTCCTACACTAAAGAAATATTCAGATGACCAACGGTTAAGTATAGTAAACTACCTATCATACTCCTAAAAAGAGTGAGCTCTACATCTTTTCCTTCTATGTCCTTACTAAGCTTTATGGATGAACTCATGGGAGTACGAGCATGCATAGCGGAGTTTAGATTAAATTTCTTCACAAGATCTTTCGCATACTTATATTGGGACAAGAATATCCCGCTATTGAGTTGACACACTTGAAAACCTAGGAAGCATGTGAGCTCGCTAACCGTACTCATCTCAAACTCACTTTGCACTTTTTTCATTAAGAGTTGAGTATGTTTATCACATTTAGATCTGAAAACTATGTCGGCGACATACACTTGGACAACTTAGATAGCATTCTCATCTCGACGAACAAATAACGTTATATTTACTCCCCCTCTCAAAAAGTCACGAGTAAGAAGATATGAAGTAAGTCTCTCATACCAAGCACAGAGTGCTTACTTCAAACCATATAGGGATTTATTCAAGTAAAAGACGTGATTTGGGTACTTATGGTCCTCAACCACTTTCGATTATTCCACATAAACTTCCTCCTGAAGAATGCCATTTAGGAAGGCACTCTTGGCATCCATTTGATAAAGTTTGAACTTAAGATGACATGATATGGATGGTAAAAGGTTAAGGTACTCTAACCTAGCAACAAAAGAAAACATCTCATCAAAGTCATCACCCTTGATTTGAGTATATCCTTAGAAAACTAACCTAGCTTTATTATGCACAATGACGCCATTTTCATCCCATTTATTTTTGAAAATCCATTTGATACCAATGATGTTAGTATCACTTGATCGGGGAACTAATTCCCAAACATCATTCTTTTGAAATTGAAGCAACTCTTCTTGCATTACATTTATCCAATATTCATCTTTAGTGCTTCTTTGAAATTTTTAGGTTCGGTTTTAGAGGTATAACACAAATAACTAATCTCATTTTCTAGTTGCGCCCTAGAATTGACGCTTAATTTGGGGTTCCTAATAATTTTGGAAGGGTCATGACTTTTATGAACCCAAGGGGATGGATCCCTTTTCTTAAGCGAAGGTTCTAGAAAATCATTTTGAGACTCACTATAATCAACATAATGAGGTGCATCACTCTCAAGTGCGGAACCATCCTCTATATCAACAAATGTGGCTGGAGCATCATCTTTTAATGCAGTATTTATTGTGTAGTAAGGGCTTAAATAAATTAACCCTGCACATTTCATAAAAAAAGAGTAAATGATTTATAAAAACCCTACTGATATTCGGGCACTACACTGGTTGCAATATTATTGCAGGTTATTAATATATCGCGTAGACCATGAATCTGACGGATTGAACTAGACAATACCCTAGTAATGATTTAAATCAATTATTTGAGATAACACCACATATATTGTGACAACTGACACCATAAATATTGGACACTTGGCCCCACAAAAAACATGGCATGTGTGAATCCCACTTGGACACTTTTCTATAAAAAGAGGGTTTATCCTCATTTAATATGATGATGGTCATGGGGGAAAGGTAAGGAGAGGAAGTCTAACTCTTCTCCCCCACGAACCTCATGAGCTTCATCACGAGTTTGATAGTGACGAGCGGATTTTCATAGTTTCATTACGAGTTTTACGTATTTTACTCGGTATATGGGCATTTTGAGGCGGCTTTCCGGATTCGACGCCCCACGAGCACCAAAACAACAAAAACCACCCAAGAACCGAGTTTTTCGGCGTATCGTACGGACCCTCAAACTACACAAACTTTGATTTTATGAAGAGATGGATACGTAGGCGCAATAACGTTGCTCAAGTCTAAAACACGCAAAAAGAGATGCTTCCCCAAATCTGGACTACCCTCTTACATTTAGCAACTCCGCTGGGGAGGTATTCGTGATTCAGATTGCGTAATGCCTCGTATGAATATGGAGAGCTCGGTGGAAATGGAACATCTTTTCTACAAAGATAAGTATTATTTCTTACATTATCTCATTTGTGCTATTGTATATTCCATAGTATCTCTTTTGTTAATGAATCTCGTTTATTTAGATGCATATAAAATATGCTAACATTTCTTTCAAATGAAAGTGTCTTAATTATCTGGATAGACAGAATTAAAAAATATGCAAGAACAATTCTGTGATTAAAAAAATGTTACTGCTATTCTTTTGTGATTCTAGTTTAACAATGGTTGATTAATAAAAAAATCTATGGCGTATGATATCCTTCGAAATTTTAAGCCATACATTTATGAGGGTACAATTTGTCAACATTTGTGAGGGTACTATTTCCTTGCTTCTTACCCTAAAACTACACATTAGATTTTACTAAGTCATACTGTTGGTTTGCATTGGTTTGCATGTGTCAGAGATAACTAACTCAACCTCTATCAAAATTTTGTACACTCAATCAGGTCGAAAGTTAAATGAAATAAGAGTTTTAGCTTTTAACAGCTATTGATAAATACTAGAATACACAAGATATTCTCAGATTCTAAAAAAAATTGTACGAAACTCATAATAAGAATATTAACCATAAAGGGGTAAGTTCCAGTACACCCACTTATGCTAGTGCTTGTACTCCAGGTACCTACATCATTCAGTCGGACGGGAGCTTTGACACAAATAGCGGGATTGGAACTTTTGGAGGTGTCGTGCGGGATGATGAAGGAAGATGGATTGTTGGCTATGTAAGGACACAAATTTCCAATTGAGTCCATATATAGTTTTGGCTCAATTCCGGAAAAAAACATTTATTCATAGGATAGTATTTAATTGTAATATTCTCAAGCCTATGAAGTGTTTATTGAAGACGTAGCGGCAAAGTGTATAAAGCTTCATCAAATATGCCGGTTTGTGTGCCTCGTTTCTACGTCATCAACTATGGTTCCATGCTCCCAAGGTATGAATGCAATTATATTTTTATAGGAGCTTGGAACAAAGTTTATTGGGTGTTAGGTTTAACTAAAACTGTGTTTCCTTTCAGAAAAATTTAATTAGAACTTTAAATTAAAGTATATAAAGTTTCTGGGATAAAAATCGATTTTTGTAAAATTTCTGGAAGTCGTTCGAAATGTCGTTCGAACGAGTTTTTCGTTCGAACAAGTTTGCCAACGAGTCTAAACTGGTCTGTCGTTCGAAATGTCGTTCGAACGAACTTGTTCATTCTAACGAGATTTCCAACGAGATTCTAACGAAGTCCATACTGGTGTGTCGTTAGAAGTCTCGTTTGAACGAGAGTTCGTTCGAACGAAATGTCATTCGAACGAACTGTCAGGCGGGAACAGTTTTTGGCAGTTTTTTGGCAGTTTTTCACCCACTTCCCCACTTGGTTTTTAACCACCTTTTACAGACTTTAATAAGTGCGGGAATGACATTTTCCAACTTAACATTTCCATAACTTTTCCAAAATATTTCCATCTCTTAGAGACTATTTGAGAGCAAAAATGGTTTAGGAAAATGTTCATGTTTTGAGTGTTATTTTTCAAAGAGAAAATCCTTCACACTCTAGTTTACACCCAACTGTGTTTAGTCCAAGTTCTTATTTATATATCAAATTGCTTGGAGTTTTGGCACCGGTTTATCTCTACCGAATTCAAGAAGAGAAGTTTTGGTTTGCTTCTACATCCATCAAAGAAGAAGACTTTTTTGTTGCGATTCTACCCACTTGGAGAAAGGCTCCTTGCTCGGGTGACGGTGACCATAGAAAGCCCCATCGGTGGATTCCGAGACCGAGGTGGAGTTCCGAGGTTATCCGCTAGGAAGAGGTGTCTACGAGAAGAGGCGTCGAGGCTTGAGAGGGATCGAGTCAGTCGTTGTAAGTCTATCTGTCTTGTACTTGTAATTTCGTATCTAGTGGATTTGTGGCTAGGGCCGTCCGAGGTTTTTTCCCGTCTTGGGTTTTTCCTCGTACATCTCGGCGTAGTGTGATATTGTTTATTTTATCTTGCATAATAACGTAGAACGCATGCTTAGACTAATTCAAGATAAAATTCGGTTTAAATCATCACACTCATTTAATTTGGTGCTAAATTAAATATTGGGTAATGTTTATTTTATTCAAGTTATTTGCTAAAATTTGGTTTCGCCTAATTTACTAATATTGATAAATATGACTTAGGCTAATTCTAGGACTTGAGTTGGATAAATGAATGAATTTTAGTGAATGTATTAATTGATTAATGTTTCTTCACTTTGTTGCTATTTTAATTTGTTTTGAAGAAATTAAAATTTGGCATTTGTTATTTTTGGTGAACCATCACCTTTACGCTTCCGCATCTGTTGTTTGTTTAAAAGGAAATTATATTAATAGTTTGATTTGAATTGTGAAAATCAAAATACGAGGTCTCTCAAATTGGTATCAGAGCCAAAGCGATAAATTATTTCGTTAACGATCTTTTTAAATAATTTTTGGCTAAAATGGATTTTTCCTCATTTTCAAAATTTCCTATTTTCGATGGTTCAAACTACGCGTATTGGAAAGCGCGAATGAGATCGGCACTAAAATCTATCGACGAAAGAGTTTGGATGTCTATTGTTAACGGGTGGTCCCCACCAACTTATTTAGTTGAAAATGAACGTGTTATCAAACCCGTCGATAGATGGACTGAAAATGAGTTTAAACTTGCTAATTTCAATTCCCGTGGTTTAAATGCTTTGTTTAGCGCTGTCACACCGGATGAATTCCGCCATATTATGACGTGTGAAACTGCTAAAGAAGCTTGGGATATTTTACAATTAACTCATGAAGGAACTAGTGTCGTTAAAGCTTCAAAACTCCAAAACCTCACCACTCAATTTGAAACTATCAAAATGAATGAAAAAGAAACGTTTGATGAATTTTATGCTAGACTTTCTGATATTATTAATTCATCTTTTAACTTGGGAGAGAAAATACCTGACGACCGTGTTGTAAAGAAAATTTTAAGGTCCCTACCCGATAGATTTATTCCAAAGGTGACCCTTTTAAATTCTTTACCAACTTTAGCCTCAACAAAATTAGAAGAGCTTGTAGGTGATTTACAAACCTATGAACTAGATATGTTTCCCTCTAAAACTGAAAAGAACATCGAAAAGTGTGTTGCTTTAAGAGCCTGAAAAGAGGTCAAACAAGTAGTAGAGAGCGAGAGTGATAGTGACTCGGAAGACATGGCTTTATTTGCTTGTAAATTTAGAAAATTTCTTAAATTTAACAAAGATAAATTTAAAAATGATTTTAAGAAATTTGATACTTCTAAACATGATAAAAGAGAGAAGATTTCTAAAGCCGAGAAGATCCCTAAACCTAGCAATGACAATTTAGATAGGGACGAGTCTGATAAGTGTTTTGGTTGTGAAGGTTATGGCCATAGGGCTTATGAGTGCCCCACTAAACTAAGGAAAGAGGGTAAGTGACCCGTTTAATATAATGCGACCCTTAGTGATAGTGATAAGGAAGAGAAGCCCGATTCCCCCACTAAGAAAAATTTTGTGGCTTTTATGGCTAGTCATGTGAGTGATAGTGACAACTAATCGATTAATGAAACGATAGCACATGCCACTTCCAAGGTCATTGTACATGATTCTCTTGTTTTTGATGATAGTGAGAGTGAAGAAGAAAGAGAGAGTGAAAATGAAGAAGAGGTTAATGTGAGTGAACTTCAAAATGCTTTTCAAGAACTTTATAAAGAATCTATTAAATTGAAAAGAGCTAATTTGAAGTTAAAGCTTGTTTAAGAGAAAGTGTCAAGGTCTTTGATGAACATGTTTTAATAGACGACCTTAGGACACATGTAAGGACTCTTCAAGAGAAGCTTGAATATGTAGAAGGCGAAAGAGATAGCCTTAGGGGTTTAATGGAATCCTTGAAAAAGGAGCTTCTTGCTTTTGAAGAGCGAAATGTTTTACTAGAATATAACATTTTGGAATTGGAAAATAAATTAAAAGATTCTAGTAATGTCAAATTTGATTTGGAGTGTTGTTCGGAAAAATTAGATAAAATCTTAGGAATGGTCCAAATTAAAAATGACACTTGTGGTTTAGGCTTCAATACTTGTAATGAATTTACTCATAATACCCAAACCAATATTTTAGGAGAATCTACTAGGAATACATTTAAAGATCACTCATTAGGTAAATCTTTTCGACATGCTCTTACTTGTACACATTGTGGTCGACAAGGTCATCTTAGGAAATTTTGTTTTGATCTTAAACGAATTCCTAGAAAATCCCATAGTAAAGTAACCACGGTAGTTAAAGTTCCTACACCCCAAGATAGTCATTCTCCATTAATTTGGGTTAGGAAATCCGACTTGGTTACCTTGCAAAATAGGGTTTTTGATTCTCATTTACTTTCACATGCTTCCTCCCTTGCTAAATCTAAAGGATGAATGTGTTAGTCTTTTGCATACTTTAGCGTTTGTACTTCATGCTATATTCACATGCTAAATGTATGCTTGTTAGTCATTTTCTAGTCATTGCCTCATTTCATATCATATGCTAGAAATTATGACTTGTTTATCTTTTTGTATCATATTTTGTGTTTGAATTAATTGAAAAATATAAAAAGATTTTTGTTTCTCATTTGTCTTTTATTTATTTCATTTAAGCTTAATGAAAACTACAAATGATTTTTGTTTATTCTTTTGAGTATATATCTTTATTGTTGGTTAAAATGTCAAAAACTCAAAAAGATTTTACTTTGTGTGTATTTTAGTTTGACACACTTTATGTGGCATATATTTGTGTTTGAATCACATCTTTTACGCTCCCACGTGGCTAGAACTTTTGGTTTAGATTTTCAATCCTTAAAATGTTCTTTACCATGTTTTATATGGAGTAGTTGGATTTTGTATTGTTCAAATGGATTCTATTTTTATATGCCTCTTTTCACACATGCACGAGCTCTTTTGAAATCTTAATGTCACATGTTATATTTGAGCTTTTTGAGGTGTTCTCCTATCAATCTAGTCATCTACATTTCTATGACCTAGGAGGACAAGTGCATGTCCAAATCCGTTGCATGAGAGATGTGTGTGAAAAATCAAAACATGATAAATCTAAATGTGCACGGGGAAGGGCTCCGAAAGGATGAATTAAATCATTTGCGATAGTAAGCCACCGTTTATTGGATCTAAAAGAAATACGTGATCCAAAGGTCTAAAAACAGAATATTTGGCATTAAAAAGAAAACAATTACCAAGGCCTATGTTTGTTTGATATATTCATTCAAAAGTAAAAGAATATATATGCTTATTGAGGGAGAATTGGATGGTATATCAACGGTTTGTACAATGTCCGTTTATCCTAGTGTCTTTAATGTCACGACTCTATTTGGTTTGTAGAATCATTATCATGCTAGGCTTGTATGCATTGTGTATGTTTGTTCATTGAGTTCAATCTTTATATTGTCACATGAGGTTATATTTAAATGTGATAAAGTTTGCAATCAAATGAGAACTCCGTGAATGTTTATTAAGTGTTTGGGTCTAAATTTAATTGTTGCTAGTTCACACCCCTACACTTCCGTTTCCATATGACACATTTTTGCCCTACGAGTGTGCAAACTTATTGTATTTTGTGTTATATGTGTGTTTATATCTATATATATGCAAGTGCTTCATTGGTATATTTCTAGTGTATATATATATGATATTTGTTTGTCTTTGTCTTGATTTTGTTGCCCATATGCTTTCATGTCTTATCACTTTAAGTTTAAACATGCTTTTATGTTTTGATTCTTTATCCTTTGTCTATTCCTGAACAAAAAGGGGGAGAATGATGATAGGAGGAGAAATGGTATCTAATCCTATTATTATCGTATCTTCGTTAGGGGGAGATTTATCTTAGGGGGAGACGTCTTTCTAAGTAGGTCATGTGTTTGATAAAGGGGAAAATTAATTTAGGGGGAGTAATTTGATTAATTGCATTTATATTTTGATATTCACTATGCATTTGATGAGTTTGCTTAAGTGTGCAGGATTTCTTCTAAAGCGGCATTGTTTAATGGCAAAGCGTTTGATCCTTGGGTTGAGTCAAGTTTGGGCGGGTTATGTTTTGAGTCTAGTGAGCTTGACGGCCCTTTAGGATTTTTGTTTCATTTTTGTCCCGGAATAGCCAAAGGGGGAGATTTGTAAGGACACAAATTTCCAATTGAGTCCATATATAGTTTTGGCTCAATTCTGGACAAAAACATTTATTCATAGGATAGTATTTAATTGTAATATTCTCAAGCCTATGAACTGTTTATTGAAGACGTAGCGGCAAAGAGTATAAAGCTTCATCAAATATGCCGGTTTGTGTGCCTCGTTTCTACGTCATCAACTATGGTTCCATGCTCCCAAGGTATGAATGCAATTATATTTATATAGGAGCTTGGAACAAAGTTTATTGGGTGTTAGGTTTAACTAAAACTGTGTTTCCTTTCAGAAAAATTTAATTAGAACTTTAAATTAAAGTATATAAAGTTTCTGAAAGGAAACACAGTTTTAGTTAAACCTAACACCCAATAAACTTTGTTCCAAGCTCCTATATAAATATAATTGCATTCATACCTTGGGAGCATGGAAGCATAGTTGATGACGTAGAAACGAGGCACACAAACCGGCATATTTGATGAAGCTTTATACTCTTTGCCGCTACGTCTTCAATAAACAGCTCATAGGCTTGAGAATATTACAATTAAATACTATCCTATGAATAAATGTTTTTGTCCGGAATTGAGCCAAAACTATATATGGACTCAATTGGAAATTTGTGTCCTTACAAATCTCCCCCTTTGGCTATTCCGAGACAAAAACCGAACAAAAATCCTAAAGGGCCGTCAAGCTCACTAGACTCAAAACATAACCCGCCCAAACTTGACTCAACCCAAGGATCAAACGCTTTGCCATTAAAGAATGCCGCTTTAGAAGAAATCATGCACACTTAAGCAAACTCATCAAATTCATAGGGAATATCAAAATATAAATGCAATTAATTAAATTACTCCCCCTAAATTAATTTTCCCCTTTATCAAACACATGACCTACTTAGAAAGACGCCTCCCCCTAAGATAAATCTCCCCTTAACGAAGATACGATAATAATAGGATTAGATACCATTTCTCCCCCTATCATCGGCCAAAAATCGAATTTTGTAAAATTTCTGGAAGTCGTTCGAAATGTCGTTTGAACGAGTTTTTCGTTCGAACCAGGTTTCGTTCGAACGAGTTTGCCAACGAGTCTAAACTGGTCTGTCGTTCGAAATGTCGTTCGAACGAACTTGTTCATTCTAACGAGGTTTCGAACGAGATTCTAACTAAGTCCATACTGGTGTGTCGTTAGAAGTCTCGTTCGAACGATAGTTCGTTCGAACGAAATATCGTTCGAACAAACTGTCAGGCGGGAACAGTTTTTGGCAGTTTTTTGGCAGTTTTCACCCACTTCCCCACTTGGTTTTTAACCACCTTTTACAGACTTTAATAGGTGCGGGAATGACATTTTCCAACTTAACATTTCCATAACTTTTCCAAAATATTTCCATCTCTTAGAGAGTGTTTGAGAGCAAAAATGGTTTAGGAAAATGTTCATGTTTTGAGTGTTATTTTTCAAAGAGAAAATCCTTCACACTCTAGTTTACACCCAACTGTGTTTAGTCCAAGTTCTTATTTATATATCAAATTGCTTGGAGTTTTGGCACCGGTTTATCTCTACCGAATTCAAGAAGAGAAGTTTTGGTTTGCTTCTACATCCATCAAAGAAGAAGACTTTTTTGTTGCGATTCTACCCACTTGGAGAAAGGCTCCTTGCTCGGGTGACGGTGACCATAGAAAGACCCATCGGTGGATTCCGAGATCGAGGTGGAGTTCCGAGGTTATCCGCTAGGAAGATGTGTCTACGAGAAGAAGCGTCGAGGCTTGGAGGGATCGAGTCAATCGTTGTAAGTCTATCTGTCTTGTACTTGTAATTTCGTATCTAGTGGATTTGTGGCTAGGGCCGTCCGAGGTTTTTCCTCGTCTTGGGTTTTTCCTCGTACATCTCGGCGTAGTGTGATATTGTTTATTTTATCTTGCATAATAACGTAGAACGCATGCTTAGACTAATTCAAGATAAAATTCGGTTTAAATCATCACACTCATTTAATTTGGTGCTAAATTAAATATTGGGTAATGTTTATTTTATTCAAGTCATTTGCTAAAATTTGGTTTCGCCTAATTTACTAATATTGATAAATATGACTTAGGCTAATTCTAGGACTTGAGTTGGATAAATGAATGGATTTAAGTGAATGTATTAATTGATTAATCTTTCTTCACTTGGTTGCTATTTTAATTTGTTTTGAAGAAATTAAAATTTGGCATTTGTTATTTTTGGTGAACCATCACCTTTACGCTTCCGCATATGGTGTTTGTTTAAAAGGAAATTATATTAATAGTTTGATTTGAATTGTGAAAATCAAAATACGGGGTCTCTCAGGCTACACTGGACGTATTCAAGGAACATCTAGCCCATTGCGAGCTGAGTTGGAAGGTGTTTTTCACGGGCTTAACATTGCTACCAGAGAGAGGTGGAAGAGCGTATGCCTTAATACCGATTGCCTCGAGGCCATCCAACTCTTGGAGTCGGAGGACAGGGGGAACCACCCCCTGGATAATATCATTGAAAACTGTTGTGATCTCGTAAGTGGCCTCAAAGCCAAGGTCATCCATATCCCGAGAGAGAAGAACATCCAAGCGGATTGCATGGCCAAATTTGCGAGAGACTCCCAAGATATCTATTTGGAGTATGAGCATACCCCGGAGCGGCTGCTCGTGATGCTTGATCATGCTGATTTTGATCACCCCGTGATCTAGCCCCATTTCTGTTATTTTTTCATTTTCCTTTTGTAACAAAAAAAAAAGAAAAAAAAAAAATTGTACAACTATATACTCTTACTGACACAATAATATAAACGTCCTTTTGAGTCAAAGAAACTCTTTTAACAAGACTACTTTTCGACCTTTAGTAACTAACACTACATGCCAACTGCTTTTAAACCATTATGCATTATAAATTTTATTGGACTTGCCTTTTGGGACTATACTATACATGATTTGAATATACACGATTTAACTATATTTTATCTCTCCAAACTCCGGCTAGAATCCCCAAGATCTTGGGTCGCTGACCTTACACCTGCAATAAAGCTACCACCACTCTTTCATTCTGACTCTCTGTCTCCGGACAAAAACTATCATCGGCATGCATGGTTATAAATGTTTTGATCAACCATTTGTTCGAAGGTGATTAAAAGAAATAAATTGATCCACTTTGAGAGTACAAACCACAAACAAGTTAACTGTCAAAAATCCGAATGGCTATATGTGAACATCTTGGGGAACTCGAACAATCTAACTTCCTAACAGGTATTCCGAGAAAAAAAACGGGAAATCAAATCAACCCAGTATGAGAAAGTGATTCCTAGCATGCTTGCTCTGAGATTTAGTTAGAAACATATTTTTTGGTTGCAGGTTCCAAAATAGGAACAACTTCTTTTGTTTTAAAAGTAAATATGAAGAGCTTTTAATATTATTAAGAAACCATGTGTAAACTCGCGCGATGCGTGAGAAAGACTACCAATGGCAATCAGTGGCATCCAATCTACATTTGAGTTAAAAAAGTGTTCAACAAGTGACTCGCCACGTGAATATAAGTTATTTACATGCATAAAGAAGACCTATAAATTAAAATTAGCGACATAATTTTTTTTATAGATCTCCAAAACAATGTACTATCATAAAAAAAGATAAAAACCACATTCATAAAAAAAGGATACAATCTCCCAATTATAAACTACGTCAATATCAAATATATTTTGTCATAAATGATAGACCTCTAATTGATACCAGTAGATAGTCGAAACGGTCGGTTCATATTGATTCAAACTGCAATATTCATCGAACTACTAAAACAATTGTGCATTGAGAGTTAAACTAAAAAAAAAAAAGATAAAAAAGGGAAAATATTCTTATACTAAACCAAAATTCAAATCCTCCAACATAGTTTTCAATCTTATTTTTCTGTCTGACCGATTAGAACAACTGGACAAAGCCTCCAAAAATTGTACTCAAAGATATAGGCTTAAAACGTAAAATCCAAATTAATTTTTTTTATGTTCATTGATTATTATTCTCAAATCTAAGAACAATGAAGTAAAAGAGAACATTTGAAAGAAAAATAAATATGAAAAAAAATAAAAAGTAGATTTATGAAAAAAATAAAATAAGAATAACTAAACATGAAACAAAATTGCAAGTAATATTAAATTTTCACTTTGGACACTTTTCATTTGATTTTTATGCACATATTAACAATGAAGTAAAATAGAACATTTGAAAGAAAAATAAATATACAAAAAAATAAAAAATAAATTTATGAAAAAAATAAAATAATAATAACTAAACATGAAACAAAATTGCAAGTAATATTAAATTTTCACTTCGAATCCATTTTTATTTTATTTTTATGCACATATTATCATTTTAGTCATACACCATTTCATTCAATTAAACACGTCATAATGTGCAAAACATAGGAAAAAAAATGTATCCAATGTTCCAAAAAAACTCTGAAGAAGAGCGAATGAAGAAGACTGAAAACTAAAGAGAGGAAAAAAAGATTCTATACAGGCAGTATATTTATAAAAATAATTATTTTTTTAAAAAAAGTTTATTTTATTAAATTATTTTTATATATGCAAAAAATTCTTAAATTTTTTGTTATGGAAAATAGTTAAAACTATTTTTTTTAAGTGTAAACAATTTTTGTTTTATTTTATTTTATTTACTTCTTTAATAATTTAAGCACTTTTTTCAAAAATTCATAGCAAACGGATAACATCATAAGTAAATTTTCAAAATTTTGCAAACTATCCCTCTAGATAAATCCTAGGATGAGTAAGTATTATGTGAAGGCAATAAAAAAAATAGGAATCTATCTTCTTTCCCTGAATTTCCCTAAGTGTGTTTGAAAATTTATTTTAAATTGAGAAAACCAATTGAAATTTGGCCCCTTAAAATGATGTATGCCATTCATTCAACATTAAAAAGGGAATAATTTTGATGTCGTGCTCACGTAATTAACATTAGAGGCATATACCAAATAGTCCCTCGAACATTTTTTAATACACGTTAAGACCAAACTTTTTTATTTGTTCCAAAAAGTCCCTCAACATGCTGCTAGCGCAAACTTTAAAAATAAGATAATATTGCTTAAATGAATTTTTGAGGGACTTTTTAAAAGAAAATAAAAAGACATGGACTAAATATCTATTAAAAATGATTAAGGATTTTTTTTGTGTTTGATCCTTAACATTATCAATCACAGTTTAATGTTGTTGGATAAAGAGAAATAGGGATCTTTTAGGGTCAACAACCTCTTCTCCAACAATTGGGCTCAAATAAAAAAAACCTTATTATTCTAAGGATTCATTTTTAAAATGGTATTGCTACAAATATGAGAACTGGATCTTGTCCCGACAACATCCCTCCAAAAATTCTTACGCAACATACTTTTTCTGAGGTTATAGTATAACCTATCAACAAAATAGTCTTAAAAGTGACATTGATCTTACATTTTGGGCTCTAAACCCTCTAATTCTGTTTTTTTTAATGATGTGTTTGTAGATTCAGTTAATTAAGCTTTTATTCCTTCGTGGATATGTCGTCAATTTATGGATAATTTAGACTTGGGTTTAGCTTCTCATTTCCTCCACCTCGGAATTCCACCATATTCGACCATGAAACAACACATCTTTACTCAACTTCTACAGACGCCAATGTTGAATATGAGAAGTAGAAGGTTACCAAAGTAAAACAACAAAAATGGTAAAGCACGGATTCGGGAGAGAGTTTGTTGATATGCTTTAGGCCTAAATCATATCAACAAACTCCTCCGCTGTGCCCTAATTTCTCCACCATAAGTATCCTCACAAAATCAGGCCACATACAATCAACAACCAAAAAATCTATTCCCACCAATCCTCTCATAATTTCCTCTGGTTTTCCGATGATAATTTTGGGTGACATTTCGGCTTTTTCCATGGCTTTAGAATATTTGGATCTTGATAATTCATCTGGGACTGTACAGACGTGTCTTCCGCTTGTGTGACGGCTCGCAAAAGCGAGACGTATGCTCATCGAAATTACGCCGCCATGTGACCATGTTTCGATTACTAATTTTAGCATTCCACCCTGCGGCCATGGCTAGTATAAGTTCTGTCATGCTGGATTCTTCAAAAACCTCGAGCTATGATTTATACATAATCAGATAAGAGTTGAATAAAAAGACAGAAAGAAAAGGAGGGGGGCGAGGTGCGTACTAATTTGATGGTGTCGATGTAAGATTTGGAAGTTGTCTCCTTTGTTCTCCTTATATATAAATACCTATATAAGTAGAACAAAGGAGATAGAGGGAATCTAACAATTATGACGAGGAGTCGTGTAGTCTCAAAACGTGAAATGAGGGGATGGATTTGATGTAGGAATAAGATGAGAGAATGGGAATGAAGGAGAATGTGAGAGGGCATATGAAAAAGTCTCCGGCTTGTGTGAGAGAGAGGAGTATGATAATAGTGACCTAAAGAAATTAGCCACGTGGATACTCTAAACAAAGAGATGCTTTAACTCCCTTGCATAGCATTTTATAGTATATAAAAGATAGAAGATAAAAGATATCTCCTTTTTATGGCACTGTTGACCATATCTTATAAATATGAAATTTGTTCGAACTACCTCCTTTGTTTACTCATAAAATTGTTCACGTGGTAGAAATAACGTGATAATTATCATACTTTGAGATAACAGACTTGTAAAGTATTTTTTGTTCAAAAATATTTTATTTTTCTAGTGACAAATAAAATAAATTTGTGATAAAGTCATGTACCCCCTCCGAAATCACATAATTATTTTATGTTGTCTTAAATGAGACCATTTAAAAATTGAGCTAAAATCAATACGTGCATCCTTTAAGCGGCCTCACCCAAAAATATTCTGAGCATAAATCTTTGGCATTTTCTTATTGGGTACATGGGAGGTTATTACCTGGGCTCACATAAACATTTCTTTATTGACAGGGGAAAATACCCTTAAATGTTTAAACTCAAATAAATGCAAGTTAGGATTTGAGCAATTGCTATTTTTAGCCACATTATTTTTTAAATTTCTCCCAAGGCACGATATTGCTTAAATTTTCATGTGAGGCGCCACGTTGCATAAATTTTGGCACCGAGAAACAACATATTCCTTGAAGTTCCGTAAACTATTTTATGTTGTCTCGAGAAATACCATATAAAGACTTAGTACATACATGTGCTCGAGCAACCTTATCAAATATGATATTTTTTCTTGAATGACTATGTCAAAATGACATCTTTCGAGCGACCTTGTTGAGAAAATATTTTTGGAGCAAACATGTCAAATTTCACATCCTTCGAATAACCTTATCAAGATAATATTTTAGGCTAAAATCATCCGCATCGGTGGTACCTTGAGAAGTCTCATCCGGGGTACCTCGAGCAACCTCATCCATGGTACCCCGAGCAGCCTCATCGGTGGTACCTCGAGCAGTCTCATCCGTGGTACCTCGAGCCGCCTCAGTCATGGTTGCTCGGAGCAACCTTCTGAGCAACTTTCTCCAGGGTCATTTTGAGATATGATTTATTCACATAGTGATATTAATTACATGATAATTCAAATTTGATATTTATTATTCACCTCAAGGTGAGTTAGCATGCTTACTGATTGAATTATTCTATATACGAATTAATGGAACACTTCTGAGTTTTCGCATCTTTTATAAAAATAATGGGGGCATGAGATCAATAGCTCACCACATGAAATACTTGCACTCTATCATTTTATGCTATAAAAATGAGGTTGAAAAAGTATTAACTACATATTGTATCATATCAAACTGGCATCATGAAATTCCACAGAACCATATGTTTTACGATTTCTCGAGGCATGATTATGTATGACATTATAATATGCCTCCTAAGTTACTAATGTTTTTGTGCCAAAATCCGAGATGTTTTTTTATCCTTGTAGATATTGAATACACATGATAAAATCAAGCTCGAGTAATTACGACAGACCTTACAGACGTCAAAGTCAAATGCTCAATATATTTTTTTGTTAATTTGGGACCAGTGAAATGTATTTAATTTTATTCATATGGTTCTGTAACCGATGTATGAGGTTTTCTTTACTTTTCTTTGTCTTGAGACAAAACAAAATAAAGAGGGGGAAAGTATTGTATGATGCAATATGTAGTTGCATACGAGCCCGAGTGATAAGCGTGCTCAAATCTGGTCATAAAATAGCCATCATTGTCGAGGCATCACCTAAACAAACTCCAGACTTGTTCAGCATAGCCATCGTTTGGCTCACATATAGCACTGCCTACATGACATTATTTCTAGCAAAGTGATAAGGGCAAGAAAATGGCCCTGAAAACTTAGAGCATTGATACAAAGTTTGCATACAAACCTTACTGATATTGTGGTAAGTCGCCCAAAGCAGTGCATTGTAGTTATGAGAAACCTTACCGATATAGTGGAAAGTTTCCCAAAGCGGTGCATTACAGCTTTGAGAAACCTTAACAATACTATGGTAAGTTGCCCAAAGCGGTGCATTATAGCTCCGAGAAACCTTAGCGATACTGTGGTAAGTCGCCCGAAGTGTTGCATTATAGTTCTAAGAAACCTTACCGATATTGTGGTACGTCGCCCAAAGCGGTGCATTATACCTTAGAGAAATCCTACATATATTATGGTAAGTCGTACAAAGTGGTGCATTATAGTTATGAGAAACCTCTACCTATATCGTAGTCCTAGTTTACTTAAAGGACCTATATGGAACCTCGACTAAGTAATCTGAGCATTCCTCAAGCCCCAGTTTGCCTAAAGCACCTTTATGGTTGTTCGACTAGGTAAAATATTATCACTTACAAGTCCCAGTTTTACTTAAAGAACCTAAATAGTAGCTCGACTAAGTAAAATTGTGCATTCTCAAAGCCCCAGTTTTCCTAAAGCACCTTTATGGTTGTTCGACTAGGTAAAATGTTATTGCTTAAACGTCTCGATTTCACTTAAAGCACCTAAATGGTAGCTCGACTAAGTAAAATTGGGCATTCTCAAAGCTCCAAATTTCCTAAAGCACCTATATGGTTGCCCGACTAGGTACACTGAGGACACTTAAAAAAACTTAACAAGTGGTTTTCAATAATAAGTCACCTATTTTGGTGGAGTTTGAGAAAAATCTTAACAAGTTGTTTTCATTATTAAGTCACCTATTTTGGTGGAGTTTGAGAAAAAATCTTAACAAGTGGTTTTCATTGTTAAGTCACATATCTGGGTGGAGTTTGTAAAAAGTTTAACAAGTGGTTTTCATTGTTAAGCCACCTATTTCGGTGGAGTTTACGAAAAATCTTAACAAGTGATTTTCATTGTTAAGTCATCTATTTGTGGGTGGATTTTGCCAAAATCTTAACAAGTGGTTTTTTTATTCTTGAGTGACATATTTGAGTGGAGTTTGTAAAAAATCTTAACAAGTGGTTTTCATTGTTAAGTCACCTATTTGGGTGGAGTTTGCGAAAAATATTAATAGGTTGTTTTTATTGTTAAGTCATCTATTTGTGGGTGGAGTTTTCGAAAATCTTAACAAGTGTGTTTTCATTGATAAAGTCACCTCATAGGTGTGAATTTTCCAAAAGCTTTAACAAGTGTTTTTCATTGTTAAGGAGTTATATTTTCCTTCTTATTGTTCATTTGAACTCATAGTGTTTCATTCGCATGAAAAGAATGATTACGAGGTCCTTAGAAAGTAACCCATGAGATCAAAGCCTAAAATATGAGATATGAGATATAAGTATATTACCAAGATGACATGAGATATGAGATTATAATCCATGATCCACAGGTTGATCGAACATATCAAAACCGACTAAAGGAATGAGGGTAACCCCCAAAATACTCCTCCAAAACGGAAAACAGAGCCTGCGAAGATAGCCCTCAAAACTATAAGTAAATGTTATATTCACTTATACTCATGCTATAGATCGAATGTGATCACATGATGGCTTAGACAAAGTTTAAACATAGTGGGTGATATTTCGTACACATAATTGATATGTCTCAGTCAAAGCATCACCACACCATCTATGCGTACGAGGGAGAAAATGTAGTGGGGGATTAAATAAATTAACCCCGCCCATTTCATAAAAAGAGATTAAATTATTTATAAAAGCCCTATTGATATTCGAGCACTACACTGGCTGAAATATTATTGCACATGACTAATATATCGCGTATACCGCGAGTCTGACGGATTTAACTAGAAAATATTTAGTAATGATTTAAATTAAATATTTGAGATACCACCAAATATATTGTGACAAGTGATACCATAAATATTAGACACTTGGCCCCATATTGAACATGACATGCGTCAAGCCCACTTGAGCACTTTTTTGTATAAAAAGAGGGTTTTTCCTCATTTAGTAGGATGATGGTCTTGGGGGCAAGGTAAGGAGAGGAAGTCTAAACTCTTCTCCACCATGAACCTATTGAGTTCCGTCATGAAAAAGCCTTTCTATGACACTTAAAATTTTAATAAAAAATGTCATAACTTTGGGAATCATAATTGATACCCATAAAAAGTGTCATATTAGGTAACGGTTATATATGACTTTTTTTTTCAAAACTACCATATCTTCTACAAAAAGGTCATAATACACTCTATAAGATGTCATATTTGATTTAAAAAGCGTCTTAATAAACAATTTTAAAAATTTTAAATAGGTCATATAAAAGATTTCATTACATGAGGGTTTAATATAAACGGTCATAAATTAAAAATATAATAAAAACATTAATAACCAATATTAATGTCATAGTTGACAAATAAATCTAAACACAAATAAAAATTTACAATAACATAAAAATATTCTTAAATTTGTTTGTATTTGAAGTCAAGTACACCTAAAATGCACCAAACCAAGCCATCTATTCATATAAAAATTGTGGGGCACAAAAAGATATTCCCACCATCTACATTAATTATCCACAAAAAAATAATGCCTACTACATGTATCAGATCTAGATATACCCACTATGTACATCATTTAATAAAAAGTCTCCAAAAAATGTACATCCAAGAATAACGCATAAATACGTCAGTCCTCCTTTTGCTTTCGCGAAATTGTGTCGATAAAGTGCTCTAAATCATATAATATAAGGCTGAATAAATTCAATGAACTCATGTTGAAGTTCATTGATCTCATGAGTTTTGTATGACGACTTTCCAGCCAACTCCTTCATCTTAACAAGAGAAACAAAATTACATTTATCTTTCATCACATCTAAATAAAAAAGAATATAAAAAACTATTTACAAACATGTGACCTTCATTTTTATAGACTTCGATGAATTTTCCAAGAGATCTCGCATGAATTTCAATACAAAAAAACACACACACAATTTCTCCTCGTTCTTTAGGACCCTGAAAATAAAGGAGTTAGTGTATTACTCATGTCAAATGTGAATGACTAAATGTTAAGTTTAATTTATCGAATAAATACGTTAACATTCTCCCAATTTAGTTGTGATCTTTGTTCTTTGATTGTCAAAAATGATCTAATTATACTTCAATAAAAAAACATAATGACGTATTTATATTAAAATTATATAACATGAAATCAATAATTTTATTATAAGCATTTATTTAGGACACTACTTACATGTTTATATAGAGCTCAAGGTCCAAGCTCAGTTCCTCGTGTAAATGATCAATCCAAAACATATTGTTCGAAACAAAGTCGATCATAAGCAAAACCCAATGATACCTATATTATGAAGAATTATTGGAGATTGGCAATATTATCCATACACACATGTATTATGCTAATTTTTTTTTACGTATATTTCAAACTTACTCAGTATTGATTGGAATAACAAATATTTATTTGTCTGATGCCTTGTGTAGAGTGATTGATATTAGGCAAGACTACTATGTTGGAGCTCAAACTGGGGAAAAGATTGATGGGAAGGATGGTGACTGATGACCATTAGTTTGTGCGAGTGATGGTCGCAAGGTCAATTCATTTTATGACAAGTAAAGAACTTGGAATACCGCTAATAGGCTGAGGTAGCTGAGGGTTGGATTAGGTTTACAAAGCCCTCGTAATTAACTGAGGTTTTTAGGCATAAAATTCTGAGCGATGGCCCTTAAGATGATATTCATTTGGATGATATATCATATCCTTGGGTTCCGTTATATTGCATTTAATGTTGTTGTGAACTCTAATTACGTATATAGATCTATCTTATTGAGTTGTGCACTGCATTCTTTAGTTTTCATTCAATTCTGAATTTTTTTTTGGATATTTATTAGACAGTCTTATGTAAATGCAACGGCATTTAATAGACACACAAGAAAATATTCAAAAATATCTCTCTCATTCTCATATATTCTTAATAATTGTGTAATAACCAATTAAGAGAATACAATGCTATTATTAGGCCCCCAATTCGCAAAGGGTCAGATAAGTATGATGTCATGAGTGACATCACTATCCTCATTAAGTTATTCTAGAGTATTTTGATATTACAAAAGGTAAATTAGAGTAAAACCCATCAAACTATAGGGGTTATATAACACCTCCCTGATTAAAAAACTTGACAAATTGCCCCATACAGTATTGAACTCTGACAACCTTTTTCTACTGAATATGTGTTAGTTGTCACAGTTCAATCATTTAGGGGCACTTTGTTGGGTTTTTAGATTTGGGGATGATATGTGAAACCTTAATAGTTCAAGGGAGTTTACTATAATTTACTCATTTACAGTCATCATCACCATATAACCCAAACTCAGACATAGCCCTGTGGCCCAAATTAGCCAAAACTCCAAACAGAAAATTAAAGTTTTTAACACCCTATCCACTAGATTCTTATCGTGCAATATTCTTCTTACTGATATTGAGTGTTAGAGCTTTATATACTCCCTTACTAAGCCATTTAAGTTCTCATACACTTCTCTTTGAGTTTACCTAGTGGAATAGAGGTTGTGGAGGTTATATATGTATCGATATTTTGTTAGAAGTATTTTAAGTGTAGTTAGTTATTGATATGAGTATATTTTGAGAAATACAGTGCTCATGGTTAGGGGCATAGTTGTTAAAGGTGTGCCTAGGCGCTAGACTCTACACCTCGCTTCACCTTCGACATGGCTCTTCAATAAGGCACAGGCCTTGTGCGCCTAGACTCCAGGCTCAAGGTGCGCCTAAGGCACGCCTTATTTATTTATTTTTAGAAAATGCCCCATAATTTTCAACTCTAACGCGCAAGGGTCCTTCAAGGATGGACATGACTCGGATAGTCAATCGTGATATATTCAACCTTGGTTTGTTACGGACACACATTGGACGTAAAATTTATTAAATTAATTGGTGTGAAGATCATTCTGAATTTTAGGGGTGTTTAGAAAGTACAAGGAAATCATGTGTGATTATTTACAAGGGGGTCTCGGTATTGAATTTATGGTATTTCTCCACAAGGTGAAGATTTATGAGCAATGATCAAATTGACTGAATTCAAGTTCAATCGAGTTGTTGCAACATTTTTTACAGAATGGGAATTTTTTGGATATTGGTGAAATTTTATGTTTAAGAACAAGATTTTAGGTCATTTTTAATATATGATGTATTGGCATTAACTGATAAACTTCATGTGTAAAGAGGTATTGAGAGAAAAGAGTTTAGGGATTTTAAACATTCTATTTAAGGAGAGATTCAATGTAGTTGGGGCTCAGGTGATAATGTGCATAGTTCTTATGCATTCCTACCATTGTGACCGACATTCTTATATATTGGAAGTGTTCTCTTTCGGGTGGGCAAAAGTAATTTTTCCAAACCATGTATTATCTCTGTTTGGGGCTTGTTTATCTTTCCATCATTGTTATATTCTTTGTTTGGTCGGATCTAGTTCCATTGATGCACAATAAACCTCAAACATATCTCAAACTCAAAAAAGTTTATATAGACAAGAGGATGGAGGAGAAATCATTTTTTATTTGTAATGGTGTAACGATCACTGTTCATCTCTATGCTATGACATATGTTGTTTTCCAGCAATTGGCCATTCGAAATTACAATATTTGCCTTTTCTAAAGAATTATTATTGGTAACTTTTTTCAATTTTGGCATATTATTATCATATATAAGCTTTTACCCTTTTTGATAATTTTTGGACTTTTGGAGAGTTCACAATTCTTGTAATTTCTAAAATATATTTTAAACACAGATAATATGTGATTATATAAGTATTTTCACTAGCGAGTTAGAGTTTCAGGGATCTCTCTATCATCAAACTGAGGTCTACAAAGAAGATCCAATTATATAAGTACTTTCACGTATTGAACTAACATTAGATGACAAAATACCATATGATGCACAACAATATTTGTCACATCAAATATAACAAGTAGAATATTAAGATAGAATTGGAAAAAAATAATCAAATTCTATAATTCATTTTCAAGTTACCTGTTTTTTCTCAAGCAAGGAGGAAAACTCTTCATCAATGTCCTCATCTAATTCAATAATAACTCTCAGTTCTCTTCCCTGTATTAGGTACCATCTCAAATTATCCACGAGAACAAATCCAGGAGTCCAAAAATAGAAATAAAAATAAGGATAAATGACTTCAAGAGGCACATAGTGCGATTTTAACTTTCAAAAATGTACATGTCATGATGTAGATTGATTTCAAGACCCAATATTGTGCCAAATACAATATAATAAAGAATCTATTACCAATTAAGCAAGACAAAGTATTTTCTGTCTATTTCCCTTATTTGAATCTCAATATGTGGGAGTGTCTTGTTCATATTTTGCCGAGTTCCAGGTTCCCATTTCTATATTTGGAATTATTATTGCTTGACGAACCTTAGGTTGCAATGTTGGACTCGAATCATAAAGAATCTCATTAGTCATGCAAAGCTAGAGTAAACAATGCATATAATAAGAAATGAACCACCAATTAGAAGCTTGGCCATATAATAATCTAAACTTGGGAATAAATATAAAAAAAAAAAAGCATAAGAACTTATGGTTGAAGGCCATGACTTAAAGCAACAAAAAAATTAAAAAGTAAGGCCCATACATAATTCAGCGGTCATAGTTTTTTCATGACTTAATCTTCGTCTATTCTCTATCATTTTTTAATTTCTAATGACATTTTTAGCATGGTCATATAGTACACCCTGCCTTTTGAAGAAAAACTCAAGTACTCTTGGGAAATTCTAAATGTATGTTGACGCAACTAATTTGTTGAAATATATAGAGAGCACACATATGTGTTAAGCATCGCTGCAAAACAAACATGCATATACCAATCTCTCAAATTGGGGAACCTCTTGAACCTCAAGGATTCCATTGTTTGGATAATTGGTACATTATTGACAACTACTCTATTCATTTGCCAACAAAAAAATCATTAGTTGTTGGTCTTGGTTAAAGGAGAAGAATAGATGAAAAATGGCATATAATGCACCAACAAGAGTTTAAGATCTGACTTAACCACAAATGAATTAAACAAAGTTAATGGAGCTTCTAAGGTTGTCACCTAAACACATCACTATAACTCTCTTAGGCCTATATATATCAAAAGAGCACATAACTCATCATGACATCACTTTTATGTGTGTGTATGATTACATATCTCTCATAATCACAAGGATACTCATAAACACTAGCACACAACAATGGATTTCAGAAGATACCAAAAGAAATTAAGAAGAAGAATATGTGCAAGTATCAAACTCGTATCAGGGATAACATTTAGATATTAAAAAAATTAAGTAATAGTATGACAACTGTAACCAAATCTAAAGTTATTATGGTGATTTGATAAAAGACACAATGAATATCTGGTGAGCATTATTAAGGTCGACTATTTCCCTATTTTTCTTTTCCCATTACTCTAGTTGAAGAATTCTTTTTCCAGAACACAGGCAATGACCTCGTGGGAGAAAGATCCAATTTATGACATTGTGAATTGTTTCATTCCATACATTTTTGGTGAGACTACCTCAATTACTGGTTAATGAATAGGTACAAAAGTCATACAGAGGAAAACCGAGGAAAAAAATAATGTAACAAAATCCCAAAAACATACTTATTGTGTGTTGGTACTAGCATCTCTTGGGGAATCGTAGGAGCCTACATTATAATAGACACAACCGATTAGTGGAGAAAATTTCCTCATACAAGTCTCTAGAAAAGCTAAAGCATTTTCTTGAGTGGGAAACATATACATTTTGAGGGAGAACGAGAGGTGCTAAATGCTTTTGGTGATGAATTATTAAGTTAGATACCATTGTCTTCAAGTGATCAGATTATGAATAAGTGAGATATTGCAGAAGATGTTTGAGGGAACTCCTCTCCAACATCACTTTCAAAAACATAAAATTTATGAGTGTTGCAGAATTATCCATATAAAAAGTTTACATGCCTTCATTTATTTTATGAAACTCCTGCATATATCCTTTTTTAAATCAACTATATAGCCTTTAATACTCTTTGGTAATGCTGAGAGCAATGTGGAAATCTCTTAAAAGCTCTCTCGATATGTAATTTGGTTAAGTTAATCAGAAATTGATTTCAAACCCCCATCAAGGCTAGCTTTGATATCTTATTATCCCTTCTTCTGGTAATCATATTTAAATTGTGTAAGAACATTAACACCCATTGAGGTTTGAAGTAAATAGGAATTTCAATACAGGAAGTGCCAGGACAAGATATGGTATTTTTACCATTTGCTATAAGGAAGTGTCATGAACAATCAACTTATGTCGTACGCTTTCAACTCAATTTCAATTGAGTAAGAGAATGACATAAACAAATTATGTCCCAACTAAATTTCATTTGGGTAAAGAGGAAATTATAATCATAATTCATAAAAAAGCCACTTCTCTTTCTGGTCCTTTATTTAATAAATTGCTCGTGGCATTTAAAAAAAAGTAATAGTCGGCAAAATAATTCAAGAATGTTATCAGTAACTACGTACCTAACTCTATGGGGATGTACAATAATTATATCAAACTTTGCATTGAAGAAATGGTCAATATTACGGAATTAGTTGGAATATCGATGGACCATTTTGTGGTTTTTAGTACACTGAACGAAAAACTAGATCCCTTTTGAAACATAAAGTATAATATAGGACATAAAGGCCCCTTAGAAACTTTTATTTTTCCTAGGTCACAACGTATGATTGATGATAGTAGTTAGTAGGTGAGAAATGTAAGATCAGCAATTTAATAGGTTATTTATTTCTAACTCTTTTTAGATAAATGTAATAAGAAATGGATATACTGTCTTTCCAGTGCTACTTCTTTTGTTCCTTTTTTTTCTTGTATGATACCTCTCTGAACAGAATCCAAGATCATTCCAAACCTTCTTAACGAGGTTTATATTATCCCAATTATGTGTTCAAGTTCTTGAACAATCTGGCCTGTTCATTCAAATGAAAAGTTATAATATAATGCAATGATACGCCCATGCAAGCAAGACATAAGTTAATTGATTGACTAGTTTATGCATTTTTCTATGGGAGATTAGGATAAGTTTCCTTCATATATTTCAAATTCAAACTTCATGAAAGAAATTCCAAACTGTAAACTTATATCTATGGTCTGGGACAAATGAATTCCATTTGGTCATTAGATTTGTAGACGATCTTGTTATCGGCATTACACTTTCTTCTCTTGTGTAATTTATTTGGGACAAGCACATAATTGTTTTGGTTGAGTTTTCTCTTTCTTGAAAACCAAACTTCTGCCAAAATTTTATCAACACAAAGAAGATAAATTTTAGATTCAGAAAGGTTGGGGAAGAAAATTAAAAATCAAAATTCCTTAATTGAGATACACATCCTTCATTTGCTATTCTCTTCCTTTTCCTTTCCTTCTTTTTTTCTCTCCATCTATTTCTTCTTATTTTTAACACTTGGTGACTGAAACCTTAATCAAAGTCTCGCCATTGGAAAAAAAATCATATGCAAGAATCAAACATCATTCTTTATAAGGAAAGAGAAACAATGGAGGTTAAAAGTCAAGGTTAAGGTAACATTTCTAGAACGCATTCAAGCATCTCCTTATAAGTAGCTAGTTAATAAATTGTTTATTCAAAACTGTAAGAAGCATTAGAGTCAAAGAAGATTATAGAATGCATGTAATTCTAATTGATATATTTACCAGGCGAAATTCGAACTGAAAACCACTTAAGTAGGGTTCACGCAAATGATCAAGATCGTGGCATCTTTTGCAGGAGAAAAATGTCTAGAGTGATTTAACCAATTAAAATGATAACACGAGAACTTCCCGATGTCATATACAACCTAAACATCGATTCATACAGCTAGTACAACCTTCTCACCCAAAGATCACCCTCGTAATAGGCTTACACCATACTAAATGTTAAGAATAAGTTAAGTAGCATTTGTTTAGGTTTGGAATATTGGATATTGAAGAAAAATGGCAAATTGAAGCATGAGTTTTAACATTATCTATCCACTTGAATAGAATATATATTTCATTTACCCTTTGAAGTGGAAGAGTATAAGTCTTTCTCCTTGTAACTCCTTCTTACAAAACTCAATTCAAAATTAGATCTTTACTATAAATAACATACATGATCTTTGGACCAAAGTACTACGTACGCTACAATCTACATACATAGATCCTACATATCAAAATAAAATATAAAAGATAAAAAATAAAATAAAATCTACAAACGCAGATCAGTAAAATGGTAAGTTACAGTCCATGTTTTATTGAAAACCAATTCCTTTGCTAGACAAAAGAACAGTGGTTCTATGAACTTGTTTGTTCTGCTCTAGAATAGGAACTTATTTGTTCCATCGATTTTTAGTTTGTATGAATATGTGAACAAAACCCAAACCATTAGATTTCCATCAATTTTTGAACATTAAACAAAAAATTAATACATAAAAATCAATCCCCTGGTTCGATTACACAGAAAAATTAACACCCTGTTTCGATTAAACAAGATACCTAGTTTTGATTAAATAAAAAATTAAACAACCATATAATCCTATGGTAAAAATGTTAAATAGAAAAATTAATACATTGTTTCAATGTGTTGAGCCTCGATTTGTTGTGAGGAGAGCGAACGATTGAGAGAGAATGTACCAGAGAATGGAGAGGATATCCGTGAAGAGAATGGAGAGGAGTGTCGTGAGCGGGTAAAACTAAATGTTTGGAGGGAGAGGTAAAAGACAAAAAAAAACACTTAGAGGGAAAACTCTGCTTCTAAATTTTGAAGGAGAAAAAAGGGTCATAATATGTATATGAAGGTTAGAAACTCTTAAAAAATGTCATAATATCTATAATCAAATATGATTTTTATATTAAAACTATCATAAAAATAATATTAATATGTATAAAATGACATTTTATATTAGAAATCTCACGTTAATAATAAAATTAACCTTTAAATGACATTTTTGTAATAAATGTCTTTAAATTATTTTTTCGAGCATAATAAAAAGGTGTTTTTCTTGGAGTGATGGGTTTGATATTGACGAGTGGATTTTCATAGTTTCATTCCAAGTTTTACGTATTTTCCACGGTATATGGGCATTTGGAGGTGGCTTGTTCGATTCGAAACCCCCTATGAACCAAAATCACCAAACCCACCAAAACCACCCAGGCACCTATGCAGACTTTTATTCCATGAAGAGATGTATATGTAGGAATAACTACATTACTCAAGTCTAAAACATGCTAAAAGCGATGCTTCCTCAAATCTGGACTACTCTCTTACATATCAACTCCATAATTTTAGAGCTAGCAAAGTTGTAAACTCTATAAGCTCTACTATTTGGTGAATACTCAATAAATATACCTTCATCACTCCTCGAGTCAAATTTTCCTAAGAGATCTCTATCCCTAAGGATGTAAAAAAACTCTCAAAGACTCGAAAATAGTCTAGGTTGGGATTCTTACACGTCCAAAATTCATAAGGAGTTTTATTAGCGTGGGGACGCAAGTACATCCTATTCGCCATATGAGACGCGATTTTTATTTATTTTGCCCAAACCTATGGGGCACTTTCCTACCTAAAATCATTGATCTCTCCATTTCTTGAATCATTCGATTCTTCCCCTTTATTATGACATTTTATTGAGGCATTCGAAGGGAGGAAAACTCATGCTTCATTCCAACTTCACCAAAAAAGCATTCGCAGTGAATTCCTTAAATTCGGTTCCATTATCACTTCTAAACTGGTTAATGTTGACACCGTGTTAATTTTGAAGAACTCGACATTACCATTAGAGACTCAATTGCATCGTAATTTTCTCTAAGAAATCCAACTATTGAATATCTTGAAAAGTCATCTACCATCACTAGGGTATATCTCTTTCCTCCTATACTCTCGGTATGTGTGGGACCCATAGGGTCCATGAGAATCAATTCTAAGACATGAGATGTGGTTATAGAGTTCAACTTCCTATGAGGACTCCCAATGTGTTTTCCAAGTTGACAAGGAACACAAATTGAGGAGGTTGGTTTTCCTAAGGATGGAAAGCATCGAACTAGGTCTCTATTTACTATACGATTAAGATCTCTCAAGTTTACATGACCTAGATGTTGATGCCAAAGATCGACAAAGGATACCTTGGCACTATTGCAAATGAAAGAAGACTTTGGAATGATTCCATAATAATTATCACTAGTCCTCATACCTTTTAGCATAGCCTCACCATATTTATCATAAACGGTGCACTCCATTTGTCTAAACTTAACTGCTAGGTTTTCATCGCATAAGTGGCTAATGATTATCAATTATCTTTGATACCATCAACATAAAAAACATTTTCTAGTCTTGGAAAACCAAAAACTTCAATGGTGCCTCTACCCATAATTCTAAATTTACTCCCATTGCCAAATGTGACTTTACCATCATTGTAATCTTCAAAAGTGATAAAAGGTTATTTATCACCTATCATATGTCCGGGGCATCCACTATTAAAATACCATTGGTAGTTATTTTGAACCTTAAGAGAAACATGAATAACAAAAGCCTTCTTGGTATTTTCTTTTGCATCCCAAGCTTGAGTTGTGTTCTTCCCTTTGTTGACTCCACTCTTTATGTTGCAATCATTTTCTTAGGCCATAGAAAAACCTTAAAAACTCTTCCATTAAACCTTTGAATGTATTGTCTAGATACTCAATTTGGTTTTTAATGTTAGCTAAAGAGACATAGTGTGGCATAGAAGTATTGGGATACGAATTCTTCCTATGCTTGTAACAAAAATCTCTAAAATCACCCCTTTTGTGACAAAAACTACGAACATTAGGTTAATTTAGAGCCACTTTCATAGGTTGCTTAGGTAGATTTCTTTTAAGAGGCTTAGGTTTAGGAGGGTTTTTTTTTGTAACAAACTTAGCTAAAAGTTTGGATTTAACATTGGATGACTCACCATCTTCATATCCTATACCCTTTCTCTCTTAGTATCCTTTCTCCTTATAAACTAAAACTGGACATAAAAATAATTTTCCCATTCTTTCGGAATTATCTTCAAGTGTGACTTTGACTTCCCGAGAGGCCTCGATATATTTATCAAGTTTGATAATATTTTCTTTAAGTGTTTTTCTAATCTCCAAGGATTCATGAAGATCTCTGTTAACACGAGTTAGAGAGTCGGTCAAATCATATGTTTCTTTACCCACCAAAAAGTTGACTAACTAAAAACTCCTTCAGACTTTTTAACTCTTTTACTAATGTCAACACATTAAAAGTTAACCTTTTATTTATCTTTTGAATGTGCATAGACTCGATGTACAACTCAGAATAGGTGAATTGCAATTCACTTTCATTAACGTCACTCTCACTTCATTTTTCATCACTACGTTGTGAGTGATGGATACAACCTTAAGATCATGCTAAAAATTCATAGTAGGATGTTACTCACTTGAAGCGCTAGCCTGACTAGCTATAAAAGTGGTGAAGTTTCTTCCAGAAAGAACAAAATGATCAGAGTCCTCAAAGTTATTCTCACTATCACTAAGAGTCTCATCATAAACAGCTTTATCCTTAACTTGTCTCTTAAGCTTAGTGGGGCCCTCATATGCGCTATGACCTCGTCCTTCACACTCAAAACATCTCTTTGAATCATCTTTTTTAAAGTTATCTCTTTTAGAGGTTTCATTTTTAAACTTCTTTTGATCCTTATTATTAAAACTTCTACTTTCCTTATTTTTTTTCTTCTGAAATTTAGGTTTTTCAACTTTTGAGTTTTACTTTTTAAACTTGAGAAATGTTTTAAATTTTTTAGCAAATACGTCCATATAATAAAAATCCATATTGGAATCTTCAGATTCGAACATTTCTTCCTTTTTAACTTTTATATCTACTCCCTTATCTTTTTTTTTTTGGTTATCTTTAGGAAACATGTCTAATTCATATGTTTGGAGATCACCTACAAGCTCTTTGAGTTTCAGAGAATCCAACCCTCCTAAAGAATTAAGAACTGTGACTTTCATAATGAGACAACTAGGTAGAGATCTAAGAATATTCTTAACTACACGAGTTTCGAGGATTTTATCACCTAGGTTGAAACATGAGTTAACAATATAGGAAATATGAGTCATTCATCAACCCTCAATAAATGACCCCTTATCCAACCTTAATCCAAACCCATTAACCTCCTGTCATTTTTGACCCAGCACCATACCTCCACCTGCTGAAACCTCAACCCAATTCGGGTATACCCGCATCCAAACCGAATATCTCGGCCATATACATGGGTAAATGGGTTAGATGGGGTGGGGGTTTATATTAAAAATAAGAGTGTCACACACGTGTTCGTTGTCGCTGGCGCAGACCAATTATAACATAGGAATTAAAATTAATGGGTTGATATGTGTTTTTTTTTGTTAAGGTTCATTAAAATATTGATCTTTTAGGTTCACTTGTGAAAGAATGGGGTTGATGAAACTTTGAACAATTCAACAAAAAAAGTACCAAAATGGAGTGCCAATAATGTTACCAATAATTAATGACCAACTAAAATCTAGCCTGAAGGAGAAATGAAAGAAGTTACTATTTTAGTTAGTAGGAGAGTTCACTATGCTTAGCTTAGAGATCAGCCTTGTCCGTTGCAGAAACACCTAGAATCTTGGCCAATTCATCACTTTCATAGGCTTCAACAGTATCTGTAACGAGTCATTCATTAGTTTTCATGTGAACTTTTGGTAAAAGTAAAGATTTTAGAAAATGCACAAAGACTCATTTGGTTTAGGTTAAAATATTTTCCACTCAGATGAAAAGCATTTTCTTTTCTAGAGTCAAGTCTTTCGGCTGAAAAGTATTTGAGTTAGAGATGAATTTTGAATAAAATTGCATAATTACTTTAGTGCGTACACTTACTAACAATTTTATCGACAATAAGATTTAACTCTAAAATTTTTGAAGTGCAAAAAAAAATTGAACACTTTTTCGCAAATAACTATATGTGCACTCCAATAACCACCTAAACATTTTAGCGACATTTTTTCACGACACATGGAGGTATTTGCAACAAAAATGCACAGTTCAAGGGGGTTTGTTGCATTAAAAATAGTTATTTACATAATCATGGGGTTCCTTTGCAATTTACCCAAGTATATTAATTTACCTACTTAGAGTTTGGGTAAAATGCAAAAGTGACCCTGAAGTTTGGGATCATTTTCAATTTTGAACCAAATGTTTCAAAAATTGCAATGTTAACCTGATGTCTTAAAATTCGTGGAATTTTAGCCCTCCATTACATCTTTTTTAGGAGACTTGACAGAATAGATGGCATAAGGGAATATGATGCCCAATTATTCACTCTGCTAAGTCTCTTAATACTATGTGATCAAGGGTTAAAATTGCACGAGCTTTTAAATATTAGTGTTAGAATTTCAACTTTTTAAACATTAGGTCCATAATTGAAAATGACCTCAAACTTTATGATTAATTTCCCAATTTACCCTTAGTTTTAAAAGAAAAGGTTATATGTTTCTTAGGATCCTTCAGATGCATATATGCATTTCGGGGTCTACTGTATTGATTGTAAGATTCAAAACTTTTTTTTTTATTACGAGCTTAGGGTCCGAAAAGTGTCACAAATACTCAAAAACATCAGAAAATTTTCTTAAAAATCATCATAAAAAGTTTAATCAGTTTTCGACCCGAAAGTGCAAATATGAAAATTAAGGATCCCAAAGTACACATGCATAACTGCTAAACATCAAACTATACATAACCTTATGGAGAATATCATATAAATTTTTTATGCTAGTGTACATGCTATAATTATTTGATCTTGGACAAAATATAGAACAAAATCAAACACTAAATAAGTGAAAATAGTTTTTCACCAAGGTGTAAAAGAAATATTTTCACATCAAATCAAATGGAGCCTAAAGGATCGATAAGTCTACCATCTGAGCCTCCAATATGCTTTCCATTAATGAACACCCGAGGTACAGTACGCCTCCCAATGACCTCGCTTAGGGCATCTTGAATATTCCAACCATCCTCTAGTAAAAGAAATCAACTCTAGTTAACACTTTCCTGGTTAAACACATGGAAACTCGAAAGATTGTGAAATATTGCTGTTTAAGGAAATAAAAGAGCCATTGAAGGTGTGAAATTAGAAGTTGGTGAAGTGTAAACCCTCTCCACCATGGACTATGCAATTTCTATAAGAAATCATTTTAAATATTTTCAATGCAAAATAATCTCATAAACTATGTATTTTATTGAGGTAAAAAATACGCTAAAAAGTGACTTAAGCCAAGTCTTTCGGGTTAAAATTATTTCATCTAAAGTTGAATTTTGAATAATATTTCATTATTAATTTAGCGCATACACTTAATAACAATTTTATAGATAATAAAAGATTTAACTCTAAAATTGGTAAAGTGCAAACAAAAAAATGAACACTTTTTCGTAAATAACTACATGTGAGTTCAAATAACCCACCTATAACGACAATTTTTCACGACACATGGGGGTCGTCATTACACAAATGCAAAGTTCAAGGGGGTTTCTTGCATTAAAATAGTTCTTAAGGTTTACTTTCAAAATCTACATAATTTTGGGGTTCCTTTGCAATTTACCCAAGTATACTAATTTACCAAGTTAGAGTTTGGGTAGAATGCAAAATTAACCCTGAACTTTAGGGTCATTTTCAATATTGAACCAAATGTTTCAAAAGTTTTAATGTTAACCCTGATGTTTCAAAATTCGTGCAATTTTAGCCTTTCATAACACATTATTTTTAGAAGAATTGATAGAAAAGATGGCATAAGGAAATATGATGTCCAATCATTCACTCTGCTAAGTCTCTTAAAAGTATGTGATCGAGGGTTAAAATTTCACGACTTTTTTAATATTAGAGTTAGCATTGTAACTTTTGAAACATGAGGTCCATAGTTGAAAATGACCCCAAACTTTAAAGTTAATTTCGCATTTTACCCTTAAAGATTTTGTGATACCCCGCTTAATTAAATACCGAGCGATTAGTCCTGTACCAAATTAAAACAGGAGTCTCATAAGGTTCATTCTCAGCATCACTGTCGAAAACCAAATTAATTACTAATAACCAATTAGGCGACATCAAATATTTAACTAATCTTTTTAAATAAATCATTCACTTAAAACATTCACACAATTTATAAATATGAAACTAAAATAAGATAAAATAACCAAACACTCGGCTTAACATCATACAACTAAATAAAATGGCTTCACTGAAAGGAGATAAAAGAAATAAATGTAGTTGGGTTATAAGCCTGAATATTTATACAACACCTCCTATCAAGATTTCAAGAATAAAAGCGTCTACTGTATATACCTGCATGCATCCACAACTGCTGCAGCGAACGTCTGACTCGAAAGAATTTGCATCCAGGCATCCCTGTGTCTGGACATCTATAATATATACATATATAGCAAAAGAGGAAAATATAGAAGCGGGTCAGAGCCCGAGTTGTGAAAATATTTTTCAAGTGCATAAATGCTATATTTTTGAAAATATGTTTTATCTCATATTTAAATTGGTATCGCACTCCCATGAGATACCCCTTCACCTCTCTTCTAGTAGTGCACGCCTATCGTATCTAATACCTAACCTAGTTAAGCTACACTGCCTAACTAATTTGTTTCCACTAAAACTTCTAACAATCCTAATTCACCCGAGTACTAAGGGATAAACTCCTCCCTATTTCCAACGCTGCACTAAATTCATGCATGGGGTGTCTTGCGAAGCGAAATCCAAATAAGGAATCCCCCTGATACACTACTACTTCGCATTGCTGTTCGTCGAGATCCATTAAGCCCTCAGTACACAACGTATATATATAACTCATATATATATATATATATATATATATATGAACATTGAGTTCTCAATAGCACATATGCTTCATATAAATCCGAATTTATATACATTTACCGGAAAGGAATAACTCTTATCATTCTGTCCATTCTTATATACTATTTATTATATATGATTATTCACCTTCATATATAAACAATATGATATACTGTGACACCCCGACTAATTAAATACCGGGTAGCTACTCCTTTATTCAAATTAATACAAAATGTCAAGTTGGTTCAGTTCATAGCATCACTGTCGAAAAACGTTTTAACAATTTCTAGCCACCTAATATTTAAAAAGTGAGTTGTCAATTTTAATTATGTACAATTAACATACAATCCATTTAAATTATGAAATACAAATACCAGAACCACAACACAGTCACAATAGAATAATAATGGAATAACAATGAATCTGGAGGAATACTCGTCTAAATAATTCGAATACTGAATACAACCAAATACAAAGTCTGAATCACTAATTAATTAAATCCAAAACTGAAATAAAACTGAATAAGTAAGCTGTCTCTAAGCGAAAAGGGGCGACATGCCCTACAGATAAATAAGTCTGAACTGGGATCAAAGTAGAAAGTGGAGGCGTCTATATATCGAGGTCCTCTAACTTCCCCAACAGCTATAACACGTCACTGGAATGGAGCTCCTAAGCTTGGCCTCCTTGTGGCTGGGCACCTAAAAGGTTTATAAAAGAAAATAGATTTGGAAGTAAACGGTCAGAGCCCGATTGTGAAAACAGTTTAAAATACAACAAGTGTTTATCATCATTAAATAGTGAATATAAAATACATGATAATGCCTGCACTCACATGAGGTCCTCACCTTTCAACTAATTGTTCAGTTCTAACGTACCCGTACCCATTCTAGTTCTTCCACTATCTAACTAGTCCAATCCATAACCTGACTTTACTATACGTTTCAAGTTCAATTCTCGACATCTTAATATAAACTGAGGGTCTTACTTTTTATACCTCAAAATTAGTTATAATGATTACTATGAATCTTCCCATTTTATCTCTACTAAAATGTTACAATTATTCACGCTTACACTTTAATAAACAGTCCATACCAATTATTAGTATATTAATCTCATCATAAATATACAATAATGGCACCCCTAGGCTAAGCTATGGTGCACACATACTCTACTATCAAATCCCGGTACATCACGTACATAAGGACCACGTATTCTGAATCTCTCAGTAACCGTTTCAATAAGTAACAATCACACATAATGAAGGCGAACATAGTTCACGTCTCATGGGTCAAGCACATACCTACGCTCCCTTGATCAACAGACTTATTAACTCACCAATTAGTCATTCTCTGACCTATGTCCTCAAGGTACCGATCTAAATCCCCCCATAGGCACACAGAGATTAGATGGCCATGATCGAACGCCGACCTCCCATGATAGCAAGTATGGTAGGTATTTTATACAATTATACACATATATACTAAGCATTCACACATCTTAGATATCTTATAACATTAATAGAGGTATATTATACAGTCCTATATCGTCATTAATTGTTGCACACTTACACGTCCCTGAATAATATACCATATAGATTGTCAACTCTTCTCACATCGCAATTTCAAGTACTTACAACCTAACCCATAGAAGTCACCCGGTCTATTATATAATTCTAATTAGTAATCCTCAATGTACTCCAATTTCACAACTATACCCACTAATCACAAGGGAATAATAACACTCAATTATATAAGCCTACAAAAAGTTCAAAACTAAAATCGGGCCTAAAAAGCCCATTCTGTGAACTCGTTAGAAGTCACTAAAATCTCGTTCGAATGGATTTTAATGAACTATAAACTCATTAGAAGGGGTACTGGAATCTCTTTAGAAGCTCGTTTGAAAGAGGTCGTTCGAACGACCTGGGTTGGTCTTCTAACGAGATGGCAGAGAACGCCCAGATATTTCCTAACTTCATTTTTCTTCAATTCCTCTTATCTAAATCCATCCTAAGATCATACCAATTAAGTTTTAATGTTTTTAAACTATTGTAAGTCCTCCTAGGTCACTCCTTAACATATTTTTGGTTTCAAATCCTCTTAATCAACATGCAATTATCATAAATCCCCAAAATTTGCCCCAAACCCTATGAACATGAATCCAGAATTTAATTGACTACAAAGACTCCTTATTAATCCGTTTTCAAATCATCGAAAGTTACATTTTTGGGTATTGAATTCGTCCATAACCATTAAAAATGCAATCCCGATCCAAAATCATGAGTTTCACAACAATCCCATTGGGTTTTTCATCAAAATTTTCAAGGCATATAAAGTTTCTATACTAAACATGTAGGAAATATTCATTGAACTTAATAACATCAAATCACTTGCATTAGGTTTATTCTTCAGATTTGTTGTTGGTGATTATAGGCTAATTCTCTCCTCTTTCCTGTCACAAATCCTTCCAGAATGGTGGTGATGGGTGATGGCTTTGGTTTGGCTCTCTTATGAACTCTGTCCAACTTCTCTCAAAACTACCGTAGCCCACTCTCTTGTCTTTTGCTAGTAATGGCCTTAGTGGTCTCTATAATAATATATAATTAAACTCTAAAATTCGTGGGTTTTAATTCCTAAATTTTTAAAATTATCGAAATACCCTTCTGGGTTGCCGGTTTGGCCTAAAAATGCCCAGGGACCCAAACTAAATCCCCGGTTTGTGTTTTCTGACTATCTCGACCCTTCCGGACACGTTGGCGCACTCAAAATGACCATTCGGTTGATAAAGATATAATTTGCTTTTTAATCTGATTAAATTCATTCTTGACGCGACTGACACTCGCGTCTCAACTTAATTTCCCAAATTGTCATATTTCTGCCTCGCGATAATATTTATATTTTTAATACTCATATATTACCATATATTCTCAGTAATATTTTATTTTAACATCATACTCAAATACCAACTCACATCTCGCTAGTATTTAATTCCGAATTAATTTCCAAATTAATTCTCATTTTATTCAATTAATCCATTAAATAAAAATCAATAAAATTACGAGGTATTATTCCCCCCTAATAATAGAATTTTGTCCCGAAATTCGGAACTAAAGAGTACCTGGCAAGAATAACTCTGGATAACGCTCGCGCATCTCATCCTCGCGTTCCCATGTGAACTCCTCGGCATTATGATGCCGCCACTGAACACTTACTAACGGTACTATTTTCGACCTCAGTTTCCTCTTGCTGTGGTGCAGAATAGCAATCGGTCCCTCCTCATAGGAACTATCTGGCTGAAGATCGATGTTATCTAAAGAAATGTGGGTATGGGCCAAATCGTCCCTAAGATATCTCCTTAGCGAGGAAATATGGAACACGTCATGAGTCCTATGAAAGTGCTCCGATAACCCAAGTCTATACGCTACTGGCCTAATCCGTTCGATGATAGGGAATGGTCCAACATATATAGGAGCCAATTTCCCCTTCTTCCCAAAACGCATAATTCCCTTCATCAGAGATACTCTGAGTAGCAACTGGTCCCCCACCTGGAACTCTCTGAAGAACCTCTTGGCATCGGCGTAACTCTTTTGTCGATCTTGATCTACCCAAATGCGGCTCCGTATCATCTCTATCCTTGTCGAAGTATCTTGAATCACTTTCGGCCCAAGGAGTTTGTTATCCCCCACCTCTAACCAACATGTTGGGGAACGACAAGGTCTAGAATACAACACCTCGAATGGAGCCATGCCAATGGTGAACTGGTAGGAGTTATTGTAAGAAAACTCCACCAGTGGAAGGTACTGCTCCCAACCACCTCCAAAGTCTAGGATGCACATATGCAACATGTCCTCCAACATCTGATTCGTCCGCTTGGTTTTCCCATCTGACTGTGGGTGGTACGCCGTACTCAGTCGCAACTTCGTACCCATGGCCACCTGGAAAATCTCCCAAAATCGTGAAATAAATATCTTGTCTCGGTCAGACACGATATTGAGAGGTACCCCGTGAAGTCTCACTATCTCCGCTATGAAAATCTGGGCATACTGTCCCGTAGTATAGTCTGTCCGGACTGGTAGAAAATGAGAAACTTCGGTCAATCTATCCATGATTACCCATATGGAGTCGTGACCCCTCTGTGAAGTAGGTAATCTCATGATAAAGTCCATAGAAATGCTCTCCTATTCCCACATCAGAACCTCTAACGGCTGTAGAAGTCCTTCCGATCTTTGATGGTCCACCTTTACCAACTGATAAGTGGCACATTTAGAAATGAACTCGACAATATCTCTTTTCATCCCACTCCACCAGTACTGTCGCCTCATATCCTGGTACATCTTATCCCCGCCAGGATGTACTGCGAATTATGAACCGTGCGACTCTGATATTACCTTGTGTCATAAGTCTTCCCCTTTCAGAACGACCAGTCTCCCATTGAAGTGTAAGCCCCCGTCTAAACTAACGGTATAGGACTCGGCTCCCTCTGCTAATAATTGAACTATCTGCTCCTGACATAACGACTCTTTTGTCTGGGCCTGTATCACTCTCAAAACAATCTGAGGCGTAATAGTCATCACAGACATGAATGATCGGGCCACTGCATCCTGGTGTCCCAACTCCTTCCACTTTACTTTCCACACTTCGGCCACCTCACCTACTGGTCTACGGCTCAACGCATCTGCTACCACATTATCCTTCCCTGGGTGATATTGGATATCGAACTGATAGTCCTTCACGAACTCGAGCCACCGACGTTGATGCATATTAAGATCCTTTTACGTGCAGAAGTACTGCAGAGACTTGTGGTCTGCGAACAAATGGAATTTCTCCCCTAGGAGATAATGACTCCAAATTCGAAGAGCAAATACGACTTCTTCTAACTCCAAGTCATGGGTGGGGTAATTCTTATCATGAGGCTTAAGCTTACGGGAAGCATAAGCTATAGACTGACTCTCATGTTCCAGTACACTTCCAATTCCTTGTAAGGACGCATCGGTGTAGACTAGATACTCAACTCTCGATTTGGGCAATGCTAACATAGGCGCTGAGGTCAACTTGTCTTTTAACTCATCGAATGCCAACTGACAGGCATCGCTCCAGATGAATGGCACACCTTTGCGAGTTAGATGTGTCAAAGGACCCGCTATCTTAGAGAAACTCCGAATAAACCTCCTGTAGTATCCTTCTAGGCCCAAGAAACTACGGATCTCAGTTGGTGTCATGGGCTGTCCCCACTCTCTTACCACCGATACCTTTCCCGGATCAACTGATATCCCCCAGTCTGAAATGACATGCCCCAAAAACTGAACCTCCTTCATCCAAAACCCACACTTTTCATATTTTGCATATAACTCGTTCTGACGCAGCGTCTGCAAAACTTGTCTCAAGTGCTCTGCGTGTTCCTCCTCTGTCTGGGAGTAAACTAGAATGTCATCAATAAAGACAATGACGAACTGGTTTAGGAACTCTCTGAACACCCTATTCATTAAGTCCATAAACACGACTGGGGAATTTTTTAGGCCAAAAGGCATAACTTGAAACTCATAAGAACCATATCTCATCAAGAAGGCAATCTTCGAGATGTCATGTTCCCTGATACGCAACTGATGGTATCCCGATCGCAAGTCAATCTTTGAGAAAAAGGAAGCTCCCCTTAACTGGTCAAATAAGTCATCGATTCGGGGCAATGGATACTTATTCCGTATCGTGACTTTATTCAACTCCCGATAATCTACACACAACCTCAATGATTCATCCCTCTTCTTTACGAACAGCACAGGGGCACCCCACGACGAAGTACTCCTACGGATAAATCCCTGACCCAACAGCTATTCTATCTGATCCCTTAGCTCTCTCATCTCCGCTGGAGCCATATGGTAAGGTGCGCGGGAAATTGGCTGAGTGCTCCCGAGTGCTCGATGTCAAATCAATAACAAAGTCTATCTCCCTACTATGCGGTAATCACTAAATATCCTAAAATACATCAGTGAACTCACTGACAACTGGAATCGAATCGAGTGGTATTACCACTTCCTTTGAGGTCTCCTCCTATATATAATACAAGTGAGTGGACGATCCTCCCTCAGGGAGAGGCATTGCCACTAAGAATATCTCCTGCCCGGGTATGGCAAAAATAATACTCCTGTTGAAACAATCAATCATGGCTCGATACACAACTAGCCAATCCATACCAATGATCGCATCGTACTCAGTCATATCTAATACTAACATATCAACAGGCAAAGTAAACCTCCCGATATCTATACCCACACCTCTACAAATAAGAGAAATCATAGAACCTCTACTCAACGGTGAATTTAAGCAAGTAATCGTACTCTCTGCAGTGTTTAACAACCCTATAATACGTGCAAATATCGTGGTAATGAAATAATGTGTAGCTCCCGTATGAAATAAAATATGCCCCATAATCCCCTAAATAGAGAACATACCCTCAATAGCAAGTGGATCCTATGGGACTGCGGCCTGCTGGAGGTGATAAACTCGTTCGTACTGAAGTTGTCCCTGTTGAACTAGGACTGCTGGGATGGGTGGCAAGGCTAGCATCTGCGGTGGTACTGGGAGGGCAGCGGGAAACATAGTTCTCTGGGGCTCATGTCGAGCACCCTGATGCTTCTGTTGTGGGGCCATGCCCTTATCAGGACACTCTTGGCATTTGTGGCCAATCTTGCCACAAGTAAAACATTTCCCCAGAAAATTTCCCCCTCTATGACCCTACTGCCCACGGCCCTGGGGGCCATTACCATTCCTCCCCTGGCCGTGCTGGCCCTGATGAAACTGTTGCTGTTGGCCATGCTGGCCCTCCTGACCCTGATGTCCGTGCTGACCCTACTGGCCATAATGAAAACCTCCCTGTCCATTTCTGAAAACCCCAGATCTAAATCTCTTAGAATCCCCTTGCTGGGAACTCTGATCACCCTGCCTGTGCTGACCCTGAACTGATTGTGCCCCGTTGGCACCATTTCCCCCTATCCTACCCTGATAGCTAGACTCTCCTGATCGCTTACCCTCTGACAAGTGAAAGCGATGGTCCTGGCAGTGAATCAGTGTTGCGTTAACCACATCAGAATAAGTGGCCAATGAGAGATTTCCCAGTAAATGCTGACGGATCCACCAAGTCAACCCATCCATGAACTTCTGTAACTTCTTCTCCTCTATCAAAATCTCATTAGGGACGATGTTTAAGAGGTTTGTGAACTCGGCCTTATATTCAGCAACTATCCTCCCCTCCTTCTTGAGGTTCATCAATTTTATCCTCATCTCGATGTGAACGGCTGATGGAAAATACTTACGGTCAAACCGCACCCAGAACTCCTGAATAAAAAGGACATATCTCTCCTCCGTGGTGGTAATGGACTCCCACCACTGCAATGCTGACCCTACCAGCTTAAAATTAGCCAGTATCTATCTCTGTACATCCGTACACTCATACATCCTCAGGTGTCTTTAGATGTCCTTCTTTCACTGACTGGACACAACGAGGTCGGAGTTACCTGCAAACTCTGGAGGGTGTGCTTTCTAAAAAGCATCACAAAAATGTTCCCAAGTAGACGGGAATGCATGAGCCTATACTGGTGCTACTACCGGTGCCTGAGGCGGTGCCTGCTACACAACTACTAGAGCGACATTTATCGCTTGGGCCATAATAGCGGCAACCTCTGCGGCATTCATCGTACCCTAACTGGTGCAGGCTGTGGCTCGGTCTGAGCATTCCTGGGAACTCGCTGTGCACGTCGTGGAGGCATCTGAAATGAAAGAGAAGTCTTATAAGTCTAAAGTTATTATCTCAAAATAGCTGAAGAGCGTAAGATACACAAAGGAGTACAACAATCCTAAAATATAGGGCTCTACATCAAAGAATGCTCAGCGGAAACATAACAAGTCGTACATATACTAAGGACACTAGCACCTGATGCTCTGATACCACCTGTGACACCCCGACTAATTAAATATCGGGTAGATACTCCTTTATTCAAATTAATACGAAATGTCAAGTTGGTTCAGTTCATAGCATCACTGTCGAAAAACGTTTTAACAATTTCTAGCCACCTAATATTTAAAAAGTGAGTTGTCAATTTTAATTAAGTCCGATTAACATACAATCCATTTAAATTATGAAATACTAATACCACAACCACAACATAGTCATAATAGAATAATAATGGAATAACAATGAATCTGGAGGAATACTCCTCTAAATAATCCGAATACTGAATACAACCAAATACAAAGTCTGAATCACTAATTAACTAAATCCAAAACTAAAATAAAACTGAATAAGTAAGCTGTCTCTAAGAGAAAAGAGGAGACATGCCCTACAGATAAATAAGTCTGAACTGGAATCAAAGTAGAAAGTGGAGGCATCTATATATTGAGGTCCTATAACTTCCACAGTAGCTACATCACATCACTGTAATGGAACTCCTAAGCTTGGTGTCCTTGTGGCTGGGCACCTAAAAGGTTTATACAAGAAAATAGATTTGGGAGCAAACGGGCCAGAGCCCGATTATGAAAACAGTTTAAAATACAACAAGTGTTTAACATCATTAAACAATGAATATAAAATACATGATAATGCGTGCACTCACATGAGGTCCTCACCTCTCAACTAATTGTGCACTCCTAATGTACCCGTACCCATTCTAGTTCTTCCACTATCTAACTAGTCCAATCCATAACCTGACTTTACTATACATTTCAAGTTCAATTCCCGACATCTTAATATAAACTGAGGGTCTTACTTTTTATACCTCATAATTAGTTATAATGATTACTATGAATCTTCCCAATTTATCTCTACGAAAAATGTTACAATTATTCACGCTTACACTTTAATAAACAGTCCATTCCAATTATTAGTATATTAATATCATCATAAATATACAATAATGGCACCCCTAGTCAAAGCTGCGGTGCAAACATACTCTGCTATCAAATCCCGGTACATCACGTACATAAGGACCACGTATTCTGAATCTCTCAGGAACTGTTTCAATAAGTAACAATCACACATAATGGAGACGAACATAGTTCACATCTCATGGGTCACGCACATACCTCTGGTCCCATGATCAGCATACATATTAACTCACCAATAAGTCATTCTCTGACCTATGTCCTCAAGGTACCGATCTAAATCCCCCCGAAGGCACACAAAGATTAGATGGCCCTGATTGAACGTCGACCTCCCGTGGTAGCAAGTATGGTAGGTAGGTTATACACAGATAAAGACATATACTAAGCATTCACACATCTTAGATATATTATAATATTAATAGAGGTATATTATACATTCCTATATCGTCATTAATTGTTTCACACTTACACGTCCCCGAATAATATACCATATAGATTGTCAACTCTTCTCACGTCGCAATTTCAAGTACTGACAACCTAACCCATAGAAGTCACCCGGTCTATTATATAATTCTAAGTTTCAATCTTCAACGTACTCAAATTTCACAACTATACCCACTAATCACAAGGGAAGAATAACACTCAATTATATAAGCCTACGGAAAGTTCAAAACTAAAATCGGGCCTAAAAAGCCCATTCTATGAACTCGTTAGAAGTCACTGAAATCTCGTTCGAACGAGGTCGTTCGAACAAATGGCTTTGAATGAACTATAAAATCGTTAGAAAGGGTACTAGAATCTCGTTAGAATCTCGTTCGAACGACCTGGGTTGGTCTTCTAACGAGATGGTAGAGAACGCCCAAAAATTTCCCAACTTCGTTTTTCTTTAATTCCTCTTCTCTAAATCCATCCTAAGATCATCCCAATTTGATTTTAATGTTTGTAAACTACTCTAAGTCCTCCTAGGTCACTCCTAAACATATTTTTGGGGTCAAATCCTCCTAATCAACATGCAATTATCATAAATCCCCAAAATTTGCCCCAAACCCTATGAACATGAATCCAGAATTTAATTGACTATAAAGACTCCTTATTAATCCATTTTCAAATCATCAAAAGTTACATTTTTGGTGATTGAATTCATCCATAACCATTCTACATGCAATCCCTATCCAAAATCATGAGTTTCACAACAATCCCATTGGGTTTTTCCTCAAAACTTTCAAGGCATATATAGTTTCTATACTAAACATGGAGGAAATATTCATTGAACTTAATAACATCAAATCACTTGATTTAGGTTTGTTCTTCAGATTTGTTGTCGGTGATTATAGGATGATTCTCTCCTCTTTCCTGTCACAAATCCTTCCAGAATGGTGGTGATGGCTGATGGCTTTGGTTTGACTCTCTTGTAACCTCTCTCCAACTTCTCTCAAAACTCCCGTAGCCCACTCTCTTGTCTTTTTCTGGTAATAGACTTAGTGGTATCTCTAATAATATATAATTAAACTCTAAAATTTTTGGGTTTTAATTCCTAAATTTTTAAAATTACCGAAATACCCTTCTGGGTTGCCGGTTTGGCCTAAAAATGCTCCGGGACCCAAACTAAACCACCGGATAGTGTTTTATGACTATCTCGACCCTTCCAGACACGTTGGCGCACTCAAAATGACAATTCAGTTGATAAAGAGATAATTTTATTTTTAATCTAATTAAATTCATTCTTGACGCGACTAACACTCGCGTCTCAACTTAATTTCCCAAATTGTCGTATTTCTGCCTCGCGACAATTTTAATATTTTCAATACTCATATATTACTATATATTCTCAGTAATATTTTATTTTAACATCATACTCAAATACCAACTCACATCTCGCTAGTATTTAATTTCGGGTTAATTTCCAAATTAATTCTCATTTAATTCAATTAATCCATTAAATAAAAATCAATAAAATTACGGGGTATTACATATACGCAACTAGTATGTAATTATACATATCCCATGCATAATAACCATCCCACTGAGATATAACTCGAGGATGCAGTCTCATAGTGACGATCCCAAATTCGGGTTTACTCACTATACCACGGTACCAAGCCAGATTTACTCAATGGTCATGGTAAAAATATACACAACGGCGGAGGCGATCATGTTCCCCCTGCAAGTGGAGTACATAGATTGCACTCGAACGGGGGACGAGATGAACTGGGGATGTACTCACCATGCTTCTCAAGCCAGGGGATTCACCCATATCGCGCAACCTCCCTGGATCGCATTAGAGAAAAAATATAACCTGGTTGTTCCAACCCTATGCCTAAGGAAAGCCCGTGGAAACAGCCTCTAAATACAAAAATATTAATCACACACACACACACACACACACACACACACACACACACATATATATATATATATATATACATATATATATATATATATATATATATACATATACATATATATATATATATATATATATATATATATATATATATATATGTATTTCCATTTTATATGTATATATTTTAAAACAACGTCGACATATAATTTATCTCACTTCTCATTACATAAGGCTATAATTGCCCAACTCTCGTACAACTAGCCAATACATGCCGAATGTTCCCATTCGCAAAAGTGTATAAGAACCAATACGCTTAAAATACTAAATCCAAAAGTGTTCCCTCAATTCCTACATAACCCGTACCTTAATTGCTTCTAAGGATTTATATACCCTCCGATTATACCAATTCACATTAAATAAATAAGTATGCCCTAAACTTATTTAAGCCCTAAAGGTATCGTTAAAGCATGTAGCCCATATCCTATATTTTAATCCTATCCACATCCTAGGATTTTACTCTGAACATGTAGGTGGAATATAAATATATTTCTACACTCCCAATCATTTATATATAATCGCTCGCCGAAATACTCCTTCGAGTGTTAGTCATTCTAAACACCCTCGACTAAAATAAGTCATGGATTCCATTTTCCATTAATCCAAAGCTTACATACCACTCAAAATAAATTTAAAAGTCCCCATTCTATTTTTAGGAACCCCTAAACATTAAACTCCCATTTTTTTCCCTCAAAACCATTCCTTTTTGCGACACACATTTTTACCCTCTTCAAGTCCTAGTTGTAACTCCCTCAATTGATTAGGAATACATTAACCTAAGTGAATATTTATTTCCTAGAATAAATAAGCTAAAAACCATAAATTGGGGAATTTATCCCAATTAATTTAGCTAAGCCCAAATTGCCAAAATAACTGTTTGATCTATCAATCGACACTACACCAAAAACACCAATTTGGCACACCTTGATGTTAAAAATCTGGCACAGTTTAAAACTGTGCCAAATTTTAGCACGGTTTAATGATAATCTGGCACACTTTTAAGCAGTGCCAAATTTTGGCACCGTTTAAAAGTGTGCCAAAATTAAGAACACTTTGCTAAAATATAAATATCCTAAAAAAAAATTTACCTCCCTCGATTATTTTTGGTCTCCCGCTCTCTATCCTCTCCCTCTCTCTCTCTCTCTCTCTTTCTCTCACTCACACACACATTCAAGAACTCCCCTTAGTTTTTCTCAGCCCGATTCTTCCTGGGACCAACCCACCCATAAGCATAAAGCTTACATCGTATAACCTCTCTACATCCCCGCCTCTATCCGCCGTCAATGGAGATTCAACCCCGACCTCGAAGTGGTACGCTTCCGCAGCGTCTCTTAGGAGTCCTAGGGATGCGTGTCGCCTGTCTCTTGTAGCGTCTTCTTTTCGGTCGGCGGCGGAATCTGACGCTCTTTGGGAGAGATTTCTGCCTCCTGATTATCAGGAGATGATTGGTCGTTCGGATCAAGATGATTGCCCGCTGGTGTTTGGGTTAAAGAAAGAATTGTATCTTTACCTATGCGATCATCCCATCATTATCGACGGAGGTACTAAGGTAAATTATGATTTGTTTAGAATTTATGATGAACCTCTATTAACTTAAATTTAACATACGAAAACTTTAACGGAAAAGTTGAAGACTCGTGATAATGATAATTGTGAATTAAATTCTACCTTTTCTGATGCTGGACCATTTATGAAATTCCAATGTGAATGAAATACAAATGGCTATTTAAACTATAAAAAAAATTACAATTTACGTCGAAAAATCCCAAGTCACTCCTTGCTTATAATGTGAAATAATAAATTGTTTGAATGTCATAGTAGTTATGATGATGATGGTGATGAGGGAAGAAAAATTGGAAATGAAGTGGAAGAGGAAATGACGAGGAAAGAAATGGACAGGAAGAAGGTGAGATAAGGCTGGGCCAATTTTGTCCAAGAATGAGGTTAAGGTAATAATAAGACCTTCTATTTCAATGCCCCTTTTTTCTTTTCAAATTCGTGTATAAAATAAGCATTGATAAGCTAGAGTTTTATGAATTGTTGTGTTTTATTTTATTTAATATGTTGGATTATACGTGTGTGTGTGTATATTGATAAGCTAGAGTTTTATGAATTAGGGGTGTTTAATTGAATCTAGTAAAATTGCTTCTAAAATTTTGAAGTTTTGAGAGCAATATTCTAAGAATTTAAATAGTTCAATTATTTTTTGTGAAAAAAAAGGTATGTTTTGCACATCTTATATGTTTTAACCTAAAAAAGTATGAAAGTCTAAATTTATGTATCATCTGTGTATGTATTTATTTGGTATTATAATATTTTCTTAACTTTCAAGATGCTCAAAGGTGGTGGAAATAAGGGGTGACCATGTGAAGAGTCTTTTGATGTTCGAATCGGATTAGGTAAATCAATTGTGCTGAATTAGTCATCTATTTCAAAAGCATTATTTATTCTTCGTAATGAAGTTGGCTCTATCGTTGAAACAGTTACATGTCTATGTTTCAATACTGTTCTTACAGTCATTTGTATCTCTATGTAAGATGATATCATTCAACTCCGTTTAGTTATTGGAAAATGATGTATCAAAATTTTGTATATTGAATAACAAAATGTCCATCAATTGCAAATACTTGAATTGATGATTAACTTTTGATACATCAATTGCAAATACTGTTTTATTTCACACTTGAATTGATGATTAACTTTTGAATTTGATTGGGTTTGGCTAAACAGGGACTATTAGAGAAACCATAAGAGGAAGATGCTTGCTACACTTAGAGTTTTGTCTAAACATGGAGTATGCGAAGGCTTCTCTAATTGGTACGTTGGGCACAATCAAATTCTAGACTCGGATATGGTTTGGATTCATCAATTTGGGATAATCTTAAAAACTAACTTCTGAAACGCTGTTGAATTTGTATGTATCTATGATTTTGTGGGTGTTTAGGAAATTTGGCTGAACAAGAGCACCGGATGGGTTTTCTTGATAAGGCATTGACGATTACAGGGATTGATGCTTGGAAATATTAGATCACATTTGAACTGATGAATCTAGGTGAGCACTTTAGTGTTGTAAATGGGTTTTGATTTTTGTGATTGTCTAGTTGAATCTAGGTGAGCACTACTACTACTACTACTACTACTACTACTACTACTACTACTACTACTACTACTACTACTACTACTACTACTACTACTACTATTATCACTACTATCACTACTACTACTACTACAATCACTATTATTCTATGCCCTTTTCTTTCGCCATATCAATGTTATTATACTCGGTGTTTCGTGTAGTTTTCTACCTCTTTGATAATATGACGATAATTTTAAAACATCTAGATTAAGCTTAAAAAGATTAACCATGATCATTTTCCATCACAATCTTTGATCTCTAGATCAATTCAATACATCTTAAGCACAATCAAAGGTAGATTATTCACAATATGCACAAATGTGTTAATTAATATCCATACATATCCATATAATAAAGCACAATAAAACGCGTGTCCTAATGGCACATAATGATACCCAATTATACTCATAAAAGGGACATGTTATCAATTTCACACACATGTGTGTATAATCATATATGGGTACTGTAGTATTAAAGAGTTTGATCCAGTGCTGGGTGGGAATTGAATGTAGGTATTGGGGAGGTTTGGAGATCAAAAGGCCAGCATAAACTGCCAGTGATTTGTTTGGTTTTGTTTTACAAATGTTCAACTCAGGCCAGTTCCATCCAATCTTAATCCAGTTACTACAGGTAACTATTATTTAGTACCCATTTATTAACCTTTTAAAATGCAATGAATTATTTCTACTCAACATTTATAGTTTGTCTTTTTAATTCTATATCTGATCATTCCTTTTAAAGTTTGAAAATCACTTCATGGCTTACTTTATGAGATTATTTAGTTAAATTGGTTGAAGGGACTTGCTGGTGGTTTGGTTTTGGAATTTGTTGTTGCTGTTGAGTTTATTTTAAACGTTAAAACATGTTGGATTTAATGAATAAACAAATGAAACTATGTCAAAATTTTCTAAAATCCATACAAGTTCTAAATAGATTAAAAACATACCGTTAGAGAATATGACGATATAGGAGGCACACATACCTCGAACGGGATCAACGTAAATTGTTGGAACTGACCTCGTAGTCCTGTGTCTCCCGGTTTGAGATTATGATGATAATTTGCAAAAATTAACACTTAAACTTAAAAACAAGCCGTTAAAGGGTGAAAACCCAAACCACCCACCAAATGAACCCATAAGAGGCACGTACACCTCGCACAGGACCAATGTAACTTGTAGGAACTGACCGCGTATTCCCGTATCTCCCGGTTTGAGAATATGATGGTAATTTGCAAAAATCAGCACTTAAACTTAAAAACAAGCCGTTAAAGGGCGAAAACCCAAACCACCCCCCAAATGACCCGTAGGGGGGAACGAACACCTCACACGGGACCAATGTAACTTGTTGGAACTGATCGCGTAGTCCCGAGTCTCCCGATTTGTGAATATGATGATAATTTCTAAAAATCACACTTAGAGTTAAAAACATGTTGTTAAAGGGTGAAAACACAAACGAGTCCCCAAACGACCCCGTAGGAGGCACGAACACCTTGCACGGAACCAATGTAACTTGTTGGAACTGACCACGTAGTCCCGAGTCTCCCGGTTTGCGAATATGATGATAATTTGTAAAAATCAACACTTAAACTTAAAAATAAGCCATTAAAGGATGAAAACCCAAACCACCCCCCAAACGACCCTGTAGGAGGCACGAACACCTCGCACCGGATCAATGTAACTTGTAGGAACCTACCGCGTAGTCCCGGGTCTCTCAGTTTCAGAAAATGACAATAATTTGCAAAAATCAACACTTAAACTTAATAACAAGCCGTTAAAGAGTGAAAACCCAAACCACCCCAAACGACCACGTAGGGGGCACGAACACCTCGCACGGGACCTATGTAACTTGTTGGAACTGACCACGTAGTCCCGGATCTCCGGATTTGAGAGTATTATGATAATTTAAAAAAATCACACTTGTTAAAAAGGGTGAAAACCCAAACTAGCCCCCAAACGACCCCACAGGAGGCACGAACACCTCGCATGGGACCAATGTAACTTGTAGGAACTGACCGCGTAGTCCCGGGTCTCCCAGTTTGAGAGTATGATGATAATTTGCAAAAATCACACTTAGAGTTCAAAACATGCCGTTAAAGGGTGAAAATACAAACCAACCCCCAAACGACCCCGTAGGAGGCACAAACACCTCGCACGGGACCAATGTAACTTGTAGGAACAGACCGCGTAGTCCTGGGTCTCCTGGTTTTTTAGTATGACGATAATTTGTAAAAATCAATACTTAGAGTTAAATACATGTCGTCAAAAGGTGAAAACCCAAACCATCCCCCAAACGACCCCGTAGGAGGCACGAACACCTTGCACGGGACCAATGTAACTAGTAGGAACTGAACACGTAGTCTCGGGTCTCCCAGTTTGAGAGTATGACGATAGTTTGCAAAAATCACACTTAGAGTTAAAAACATGCCATTAAAGGGTGAAAACACAAACTAGCCCCCAAATGACCCCGTAGGAGGCACGAACACCTCGCACGGGACCAATGTAACTTGTAGGAACTGACCGCGTAATCCCGGGTCTCCCGGTTTGAGAGTATGATGATAATTTGCAAAAATTAACACTTAAACTTAAAAACAATTCGTTAAAGGCTGAAAACCCAAACCACCCCCCAAACGACCCCGTAGGGGGCACGAACACCAAGCACGGGACCAATGTAATGTATTGGAACTGATCGCATAGTCCCAGGTCTCCCGATTTGAGAATATGACGATAATTTGTGAAAATCAACACTTAAACTTAAAAATAAGCCGTTAAAGGGCGAAAACCCAGACCACCCCTCAAACGACCCGTAGGGGGCGTGAACAGCTCGCACGGGACCAATGTAACTTGTTGGAACTGATCGCGTAGTCCCGGGTCTCCCGGTTTGAGAATATGACGATAATTTGCAAAAATCACACTTAGAGTTAAAAACATGCCGTTAAAGGGTGAAAATAAAAACCAGTCCCCAAACGACCCCGTAGGAGGAACGAACACCTCGTACGGGACCAATGTAACTTGTAGGAACACATCGCGTACTCCCGGGTCTCCCAATTTATGAGTATGATGGTAATTCGCAAAAATCAACAGTTAGAGTTAAAAACATGCCGTCAAAGGGTTAAAACCCAAACCTTTCCCCAAACAACCCCGTAGGAGGCACGAACACCTCGCACGGGACCAATGTAACTTGTAGGAACTGACCGCGTAGTCCCGGGTCTCCCGGTTTGAGAGTATGATGATAATTTTCAAAAATCACACTTAGAGTTAAAAACATGCCGTTAATGGGTGAAAACCCAAGCCAGCCCCCAAACAACCCCGTAGGGGGCACGATCACCTCGCACGAGACCAATGTAACTTGTTGGAACTAACTGCGTACTCCCGAGTCTCCCGGTTTGAGAATATGACGATAATTTGCAAAAAGCAGCACTTAAACTTAAAAATAAGCCGTCAAAGGGCGAAAACCCAAACCACCCCTGAAACGACCCGTAGGGGGTACGAACACCACGCACGGGACCAATGTAACTTGTTGGAGCTAATCGCGTTGTCCCGGGTCTCCCGATTTGAGAATATGATGATAATTTGCAAAAATCACACTTAGAGTTAAAAACACGTCGTTAAAGGGTGAAAACACAAACCAGTCCACAAACGACCCCGTAGGAGGCATGAACACCTCGCACGGGACCAATGTAACTTGTAAAAACTGACCGCGTAATCTTGGGTCTCCCGGTTTGAGAGTATGACGATAATTTGCTAAAATCAACACTTAAACTTAAAAACAAGTCATTAAAGGATGAAAACCCAAACCACCCCCCAAACAACCCCGTAGAGGGCACGATCACCTCGCACGGGACCAATGTAACTTGTTGGAACTAACTGCGTACTCCCGAGTCTCCCGGTTTGAGAATATGACGATAATTTGCAAAAAGCAGCACTTAAACTTAAAAATAAGCCGTCAAAGGGCGAAAACCCAAACCACCCCTGAAACGACCCGTAGGGGGTACGAACACCACGCACGGGACCAATGTAACTTGTTGGAACTAATCGCGTTGTCCCGGGTCTCCCGATTTGAGAATATGATGATAATTTGCAAAAATCACACTTAGAGTTAAAAACACGTCGTTAAAGGGTGAAAACACAAACCAGTCCACAAACGACCCCGTAGGAGGCATGAACACCTCGCACGGGACCAATGTAACCTGTAGGAACTGATCGCATAATCCCCAGTCTCCCGATTTGTGACTATGACTGTAATTTGCAAAAATCAACACTTAAGAGTTAAAAACATGCCGTCAAAGGGTGAAAACCCAAACCATCCCCCAAACAACCCCGTAGGAGGCACGAACACCTCGCACGGGACCAATATAACTTGTTGGAACTGACTGCGTAGTCCCGGGTCTCCCGGTTTGAGAGTATGACGATAATTTGCAAAAATAACACTTAGAGTTAAAAACATGCCGTTAAAGGGTGAAAATCCAAACCAGCCCCCAAATGACCCCGTACGAGGCACGAACACCTCGCACGGGACCATTGTAACTAGTAGGAACTGACCACATAATCCTGGGTCTCCTGGTTTGAGAGTATGACGATAATTTGCAAAAATCAACACTTAAACTTAAAAATAAGTCGTTAAAGGGTGAAAACCAAAACCACCCACCAAACGACCCCGTAGGGGGAACGAACACCTCGCACGGAACCAATGTAACTTGTTGGAACTGACCACGTAGCCCGGGTCTCCTGGTTTGAGAATATGATGATAATTTTCAATAATCACACTTGGACTTAAAAAGGGTGAAATCCAAAACCAATCCTTAAACGACCCCATGGGAGGCACGAACACCTTGCACGGGACCAATGTAACTTGTTGGAACTGACCGCGTAGTCCCGAGTCTCCCGATTTCAGAATATGACGATAATTTGTAAAAATCAACACTTCAACTTAAAAACGAATCATTAAAGGGTGAAAACCCAAACGAGCTCCCAAACGACCCCGTAGGAGGCACGAACACCTCGCACAGGATCAATGTAACTTACAGGAAGCTACCGCGTAGTCCCGGGTCTCCCGGTTTGAGAAAATGAAAATAATTTGCAAAAATCAACATTTAAACTTAAAAACAAGCCGTTAAAGGGTGAAATCCCAAACCACCCCCAAACGACCTTGTAGGGGGAACGGACTCCTCGCACGGGACCAATGTAACTTGTAGGAACTGACCACGTAATCCCGGGTCTCTCGGTTTGAGAGTATGACGATAATTTTAAAAAAATCAACACTTAAACTTATAAACAAGTCGTTAAAGGATGAAAACCCAAACCAACCCCCAAACGACCCCGTAGGGGGCACGAACACCTCGCACGGGACTAATGTAACTTGTTGGAACTGACTGCGTAGTCCCGAGTCTCCCGGTTTGAGAATATGACGATAATTTTCAAAAATCAACACTTAAACTTAAAAATAAGTCGTTAAAGGGCGAAAACCCAAACCACCCCCCAAACGACCCGTAGGGGGCACGAACTCCTCGCACGGGACCAATGTAACTTGTAGGAACTGATCGCGTAGTCTCGGGTCTCCGGGTTTGTGTGTATGACGGTAATTCACAAAAATCAACACTTAGAGTTAAAAACATGCCGTAAAAGGGTGAAAACCCAAACCATCCCCCAAACAACCCCGTAGGAGGCACGAACACCTCGCACGGGACCAATGTAACTTGTTGGAACGGACCGCGTAGTCCCGGGTCTCTTGGTTTGAGAGTATGACGATAATTTTTAAAAATCACACTTAGAGTTAAAAACATGCCGTTAAAGGGTGAAAACCCAAACCAACCTCCAAACGACCTTGTACGAGGCACGAACACCTCGCACGGGACCAATGTAACTTGTAAGAACTGACCGCATAATCTTGGTCTACCGGTCTGAGAGTATGATGATAATTTGCAAAAATTAACACTTAAACTTAAAAACAAGTCGTTAAAGGATGAAAAGTCAAACCACCCCCCCGAACGACCCCGTAAGGGGGACGAGCACCTCGCACGGAACCAATGTAAATTTTTGGAACTGACCGCGTAGTCCTGGGTCTCTCGATTTGACAATATGACAATAATTTTCAAAAATCAACACTTAAACTTAAAAATAAGCCGTTAAAGGGTGAAAACCCAAACCACCCCCCAAACGACCCCGTAGGGGGCGCGAACACCTCGCATAGGACCAATGTAACTTGTTGGAACTGACCGCGTAGTCCCGGATCTCCCGGTTTGAGAGTATGACGATAATTTGAAAAAATCACACTTGTTAAAAAGGGTGAAAACCCAAACCAGCCCCCAAATGACCCCATAGGAGACACGAACACCTCGCACGATACCAATGTAACTTGTAGGAACGGACCGCGTAGTCCCGGGTCTCCCGGTTTGAGAGTATGACGATAATTTGGAAAAATCAACACTTAAACTTAAAAACAAGTCGTCAAAGGGTGAAAACCCAAACCACCGCCCAAACGACCCCGTAGGAGGCACGAACACCTCGCACGGGACCAATGTAACTTGTAGGAACTGACCGCGTAATCCCGGGTCTCCTGGTTTGAGAGTATGACGATAATTTGCAAATATCAACACTTAAACTTATAAACAAGTCGTTAAAGGATGAAAACCCAAACCAACCCCCAAACGACCCCGTAGGGGGCATGAACACCTTGCACGGGACCAATGTAACTTGTTGGAACTGACCGCGTAATCCCGGGTCTCCCGGTTTGAGAGTATGATGATAATTTACAAAAATCAACACTTAAACTTAAAAACAATTCGTTAAAGGCTGAAAACCCAAACCACCCCCCAAACGACCCCGTAGGGGGCACGAACACCAAGCACGGGACCGATGTAATGTATTGGAACTGATCGCGTAGTCCCAGGTCTCCCGGTTTGAGAATATGACGATAATTTGCAAAAATGAACACTTAAACTTAAAAATAAGCCGTTAAAGGGTGAAAACCCAGACCACCCCTCAAACGACCCGTAGGGGGCGTGAACAGCTCGCACGGGACCAATGTAACTTGTTGGAACTGATCGCGTAGTCCCGGGTCTCCCGGTTTGAGAATATGATGATAATTTGTAAAAATCACACTTAGAGTTAAAAACATGCCGTTAAAGGGTGAAAATACGAACCAGTCCCCAAATGACCCCGTAGGAGGAACGAACACCTCGTATGGGACCAATGTAACTTGTAGGAACACATCGCGTACTCCCGGGTCTCCCGATTTATGAGTATGACGGTAATTCGCAAAAATCACACTTAGAGTTAAAAACATGCCGTCAAAGGGTTAAAACCCAAACCTTGCCCCAAACAACCCCGTAGGAGGCACGAACACCTCGAACGGGACCAATGTAACTTGTAGGAACTGACCGCGTAGTCCCGGGTCTCCCGGTTTGAGAGTATGATGATAATTTGCAAAAATCACACTTAGAGTTAAAAACAAGACGTTAAAGGGTGAAAACCCAAACCAGCCCCCAAACGGCCCCGTAGGAGGCACGAACACCTCACACGGGACCAATGTAACTTGTAGAAACTGACCGCGTAATCTCGGGTCTCCCGGTTTGAGAGTATGACGATAATTTGCAAAAATCACACTTAGAGTTAAAAACATGTCATTAAAGGGTGAAAACACAAACCAGTCCACAAACGACCCCGTAGGAGGCATGAACACCTCGCACGGGACCAATGTAACCTGTAGGAACTGATCGCATAATCCCCGGTCTCCCGATTTGTGACTATGACGGTAATTTGAAAAAATCAACACTTAAGAGTTAAAAACATGCCATCAAAGGGGGAAAACCCAAACCATCCCCAAAACAACCCCGTAGGAGGCACGTACACCTCGCACGGGATCAATATAACTTGTTGGAACTGACTGCGTAGTCCCGGGTCTCCCGGTTTGAGAGTATGACGATAATTTGCAAAAATAACACTTAGAGTTAAAAACAAGCCGTTAAAGGGTGAAAAACCAAACCAGCCCCCAAATGACCCCGTACGAGGCACGAACACCTCGCACGGGACCAATGTAACTAGTAGGAACTGACCCCATAATCCCGGGTCTCCCGGTTTGAGAGTATGACGATAATTTGCAAAAATCAACACTTAAACTTAAAAATAAGTCGTTAAAGGGTGAAAACCCAAGTCACCCCCCAAACGACCCCGTAGGGGGCACGAACACCTCGCACGGGACCAATGTAACTTGTTGGAACTGACCGCGTAGCCCGGGTCTCCTGGTTTGAGAATATGACGATAATTTTCAATAATCACACTTGGACTTAAAAAGGGTGAAATCCAAAACCAATCCTTAAACGACCCCATGGGAGGCACGGACACCTTGCACGGGACCAATGTAACTTGTTGGAACTGACCGCGTAGTCTCGAGTCTCCCGATTTGAGAATATGACGATAATTTGTAAAAATCAACACTTAAACTTAAAAACAAGTCATTAAAGGGTGAAAACCCAAACGAGCTCCCAAACGACCCCGTAGGAGGCACGAACACCTCGCACGGGATCAATGTAACTTACAGGAACCTACCGCGTAGTCCCGGGTCTCCCGGTTTGAGCAAATGAAAATGATTTGCAAAAATCAACATTTATACTTAAAAACAAGCCGTTAAAGGGTGAAAACCCAAACCACCCCCAAACGACCTTGTAGGGGGCACGAACACCTCGCACGGGACCAATGTAACTTGTTGGAACTGACCACGTAGTCCCGGATCTCCCGGTTTGAGAGTAAGAAGATAATTTGAAAAAATCACACTTGTTAAAAAGGGTAAAAACCAAACCAGCCCCAAACGACCCCATAAGAGGCACGAACACCTCGCACGGGATCAATGTAACTTGTAGGAACTGACCGCGTAGTCACGGGTCTCCCGGTTTGAGAGTATGATGATAATATGCAAAAATCACACTTAGAGTTAAAAACATGTCGTCAAAGGGTGAAAACCCAAACCATCCCCCAAACGATCCCGTAGGAGGCGCGGACACCTCGCACGGGACCAATGTAACTTGTAGGAACTGACCGCGTAGTCCCGGGTCTCCTGGTTTGAGAGTATGACGATAATTTGAAAAAATCATACTTAGAGTTAAAAACATGCCGTTAAAGGGTGAAAACCCAAACCAGCCCCCAAACGACCCCGTAGGAGGCACGAACACCTCGCACGGGACCAATGTAACGTGTAGGAACTGACCGCGTAATCCCGGGTCTCTCGGTTTGAGAGTATGACGATAATTTTTAAAAAATCAACACTTAAACTTATAAACAAGTCGTTAAAGGATGAAAACCCAAACCAACCCCCAAACGACCCCGTAGGGGGCACGAACACCTCGCATGGGACCAATGTAACTTGTTGGAACTGACCGCGTAGTCCCGGGTCTCCCGGTTTGAGAATATGACGATAATTTTCAAAAATCAACACTTAAACTTAAAAATAAGTCGTTAAAGGGCGAAAACCCAAACCACCCCCCAAACGACCCGTAGGGGGCACGAACTCCACGCACGGGACCAATGTAACTTGTAGGAACTGATCGCGTAGTCCCGGGTCTCCGGGTTTGTGTGTATGACGGTAATTCACAAAAATCAACACTTAGAGTTAAAAACATGCCGTAAAAGGGTGAAAACCCAAACCATCCCCCAAACAACCCCGTAGGAGGCACGAACACCTCGCACGGGACCAATGTAACTTGTTTGAACTAACCGCGTAGTCCCGGGTCTCTTGGTTTGAGAGTATGACGATAATTTTTAAAAATCACACTTTGAGTTAAAAACATGCCGTTAAAGGGTGAAAACCCAAACCAACCTCCAAACGACCCTGTACGAGGCACGAACACCTCGCACGGGACCAATGTAACTTGTAAGAACTGACCGCGTAATCTTGGTCTACCGGTCTGAGAGTATGATGATAATTTGCAAAAATTAACACTTAAACTTAAAAACAAGTCGTTAAAGGATGAAAACTCAAACCACCCCCCGAACGACCCCGTAGGGGGGACGAGCACCTCGCACAGGACCAATGTAAATTGTTGGAACTGACCGCGTAGTCCCGGGTCTCTCGGTTTGAGAATATGACAATAATTTTCAAAAATCAACACTTAAACTTAAAAATAAGCCGTTAAAGGGTGAAATCCCAAACCACCCCCAAACGACCCCGTAGGGAGCGCGAACACCTCGCACGGGACCAATGTAACTTGTTGGAACTGACCGCGGAGTCCCAGATCTCCCGGTTTGAGATTATAACGATAATTTGAAAAAATCACACTTGTTAAAAAGGGTGAAAACCCAAACCAGCCCCCAAACGACCCCACAGGAGGCACGAACACCTCGCACGGGACCAATGTAACTTGTAGGAACGGACCGCGTAGTCCCGGGTCTCCCGGTTTGAGAGTATGACGATAATTTGGAAAAATCAACACTTAAACTTAAAAACAAGTCGTTAAAGGGTGAAAACCCAAACCACCGCCCAAACGACCCCGTAGGAGGCACGAACACCTCGCACGGGACCAATGTAACTTGTAGGAACTGACCGCGTAATCCCGGGTCTCCTGGTTTGAGAGTATGACGATAATTTGCAAATATCAACACTTAAACTTATAAACAAGTCGTTAAAGGATGAAAACCCAAACCAACCCCCAAACGACCCCGTAGGGGGCACGAACACCTTGCACGGGACCAATGTAACTTGTTGGAACTGACCGCGTAATCTCGGGTCTCCCGGTTTGAGAGTATCATGATAATATGCAAAAATCAACACTTAAACTTAAAAACAATTCGTTAAAGGCTGAAAACCCAAACCACCCCCCGAACGACCCCGTAGGGGGCACGAACACCAAGCACGGGACCAATGTAATGTATTGGATTAGATCGCGTAGTCCCAGGTCTCCCGGTTTGAGAATATGACGATAATTTGCAAAAATCAACACTTAAACCTAAAAATAAGCCGTTAAAGGGAGAAAACCCAGACCACCCCTCAAACGACCCGTAGGGGGCGTGAACAGCTCGCACGGGACCAATGTAACTTGTTGGAACTGATCGCGTAGTCCCGAGTCTCCCGGTTTGAGAATATGATGATAATTTGCAAAAATCACACTTAAAGTTAAAAACATGCCGTTAAAGGGTGAAAATACAAACCAGTCTCCAAACGACCCCTTAGGAGGAACGAACACCTCGTACGGGACCAATGTAACTTGTAGGAACACATCGCGTACTCCCGGGTCTCCCGATTTATGAGTATGATGGTAATTCACAAAAATCAACACTTAGAGTTAAAAACATGCCGTCAAAGGGTTAAAACCCAAACCTTGCCCCAAACAACCCCGTAGGAGGCACGAACACCTCGCACGGGACCAATGTAACTTATAGGAACTGACCGCGTAGTCCCGGGTCTCCCGGTTTGAGAGTATGATGATAATTTGCAAAAATCACACTTAGAGTTAAAAACATGACGTTAAAAGGTGAAAACCCAAACCAACCCCCAAACGGCCCCGTAGGAGGCACGAACACCTCACACGGGACCAATGTAACTTGTAGAAACTGACCGCGTAATCTCGGGTCTCCCGGTTTGAGAGTATGACGATAATTTGCAAAAATCAACACTTAAGCTTAAAAACAAGTCATTAAAGGATGAAAACCCAAACCACCCCCCAAACAACCCCGTAGGGGGCACGATCACCTCGCACGGGACCAATGTAACTTGTTGGAACTGACTGCGTAGTCCCGAGTCTCCCTGTTTGAGAATATGATGATAATTTGCAAAAAGCAGCACTTAAACTTAAAAAGAAAAGGGCAAAAACCCAAACCACCCCCGAAACGACCCGTAGGGGGTACGAACACCACGCACGGGACCAATGTAACTTGTTGGAACTAATCGCGTTGTACCGGGTCTCCCAATTTGAGAATATGATGAAAATTTGCAAAAATCACACTTCGAGTTAAAAACATGTCGTTAAAGGGTGAAAACACAAACCAATCCACAAACGACCCCGTAGGAGGCATGAACACCTCGCACGGGACCAATGTAACCTGTAGGAACTGATCGCATAATCCCCGGTCTCCCGATTTGTGACTGTGATGGTAATTTGAAAAAATCAACACTTAAGAGTTAAAAACATACCGTCAAAGGGTGAAAACCCAAACCATCCCCCAAACAACCCCGTAGGAGGCACGTACACCTCGCACGGGATCAATATAACTTGTTGGAACTGACCGCGTAGTCCCGGATCTCCCGGTTTGAGAGTATGACGATAATTTGAAAAAATCACACTTGTTAAAAAGGGTGAAAACCAAAACCATCCCCCAAACGACCCCATAGGAGGTACGAACACCTCGCACGGGACCAATGTAACTTGTAGGAACGGAACGCGTAGTCCTGGGTCTCCCGGTTTGAGAGTATGAAGATAATTTGGAAAAATCAACACTTAAACTTAAAAATAAGTCGTTAAAGGGTGAAAACCCAAACCACCGCCCAAACGACCCCGTAGGAGGCACGAACACCTCGCACGGGACCAATGTAACTTATAGGAACTGACCGCGTAATCCCGGGTCTCCCGGTTTGAGAGTATGATGATAATTTGCAAATATCAACGCTTAAACTTATAAACAAGTCGTTAAAGGATGAAAACCAAAACCAACCCCCAAACGACCCCGTAGGAGGCACGAACACCTCGCACGGGACCAATGTAACTTATAGGAACTGACCGCGTAATCCCGGGTCTCCCGGTTTGAGAATATTATGATAATTTGTAAAAATCAACACTTAAACTTAAAAATAAGTCGTTAAAGGGAGAAAACCCAAACCACCCCCCAAACGATCCGTAGGGGGCACGAACACCTCCCACAGGACCAATGTAACTTGTTGGAACTGACCGCGTAGTCCCGGGTCTCCCGATATGGGAATATGTTGATAATATGCAAAAATCACAATCAGAGTTAAAAACATGCCGTTAAAGGGTGAAAATACAAACCAGTCCACAAACGACCCCGTAGGAGGCACGAACTCCTCGCACGGGACCAATGTAACTTGTAGGAACTGACCGCATAGTCCCGGGTCTCCCGATTTGTGTGTATGACGTTAATTCACAAAAATCAACACTTAGAGTTAAAAACATGCCATCAAAGGGTGAAAACCCAAACCATCCCCCAAATAACCCCGTAGGAAACACGAACACCTCGCACGGGACCAATGTAACTTGTTGGAACTCACCGCGTAGTCCCGGGTCTCTTGGTTTGAGAGTATGACGATAATTTTTAAAAATCACACTTAGAGTTAAAAACATGCCGTTAAAGGGTGAAAACCCAAACCAACCTCCAAACGACCTTGTACGAGGCACGAACACCTCGCACGGGACCAATGTAACTTGTAAGAACTGACCGCATAATCTTGGTCTACCGGTCTGAGAGTATGATGATAATTTGCAAAAATTAACACTTAAACTTAAAAACAAGTCGTTAAAGGATGAAAAGTCAAACCACCCCCCCGAACGACCCCGTAAGGGGGACGAGCACCTCGCACGGGACCAATGTAAATTTTTGGAACTGACCGCGTAGTCCTGGGTCTCTCGATTTGACAATATGACAATAATTTTCAAAAATCAACACTTAAACTTAAAAATAAGCCGTTAAAGGGTGAAAACCCAAACCACCCCCCAAACGACCCCGTAGGGGGCGCGAACACCTCGCACAGGACCAATGTAACTTGTTGGAACTGACCCCGTAGTCCCGGATCTCCCGGTTTGAGAGTATGACGATAATTTGAAAAAATCACACTTGTTAAAAAGGGTGAAAACCCAAACCAGCCCCCAAATGACCCCATAGGAGACACGAACACCTCGCACGAGACCAATGTAACTTGTAGGAACGGACCGCGTAGTCCCGGGTCTCCCGGTTTGAGAGTATGACGATAATTTGGAAAAATCAACACTTAAACTTAAAAACAAGTCATCAAAGGGTGAAAACCCAAACCACCGCCCAAACGACCCCGTAGGAGGCACGAACACCTCGCACGGGACCAATGTAACTTGTAGGAACTGACCGCGTAATCCCGGGTCTCCTGGTTTGAGAGTATGACGATAATTTGTAAATATCAACACTTAAACTTATAAACAAGTCGTTAAAGGATGAAAAACCAAACCAACCCCCAAACGACCCCGTAGGGGGCATGAACACCTTGCACGGGACCAATGTAACTTGTTGGAACTGACCGCGTAATCCCGGGTCTCCCGGTTTGAGAGTATGATGATAATTTACAAAAATCAACACTTAAACTTAAAAACAATTCGTTAAAGGCTGAAAACCCAAACCACCCCCCAAACGACCCCGTAGGGGGCACGAACACCAAGCACGGGACCGATGTAATGTATTGGAACTGATCGCGTAGTCCCAGGTCTCCCGGTTTGAGAATATGACGATAATTTGCAAAAATGAACACTTAAACTTAAAAATAAGCCGTTAAAGGGTGAAAACCCAGACCACCCCTCAAACGACCCGTAGGGGGCGTGAACAGCTCGCACGGGACCAATGTAACTTGTTGGAACTGATCGCGTAGTCCCGGGTCTCCCGGTTTGAGAATATGATGATAATTTATAAAAATCACACTTAGAGTTAAAAACATGCCGTTAAAGGGTGAAAATACGAACCAGTCCCCAAATGACCCCGTAGGAGGAACGAACACCTCGTATGGGACCAATGTAACTTGTAGGAACACATCGCGTACTCCCGGGTCTCCCGATTTATGAGTATGACGGTAATTCGCAAAAATCACACTTAGAGTTAAAAACATGCCGTCAAAGGGTTAAAACCCAAACCTTGCCCCAAACAACCCCGTAGGAGGCACGAACACCTCGCACGGGACCAATGTAACTTGTAGGAACTGACCGCGTAGTCCCGGGTCTCCCGGTTTGAGAGTATGATGATAATTTGCAAAAATCACACTTAGAGTTAAAAACAAGACGTTAAAGGGTGAAAACCCAAACCAGCCCTCAAACGGCCCCGTAGGAGGCACGAACACCTCCCACGGGACCAATGTAACTTGTAGAAACTGACCGCGTAATCTCGGGTCTCCCGGTTTGAGAGTATGACGATAATTTGCAAAAATCACACTTAGAGTTAAAAACATGTCGTTAAAGGGTGAAAACACAAACCAGTCCACAAACGACCCCGTAGGAGGCATGAACACCTCGCACGGGACCAATGTAACCTGTAGGAACTGATCGCATAATCCCCGGTCTCCCGATTTGTGACTATGACGGTAATTTGAAAAAATCAACACTTAAGAGTTAAAAACATGCCATCAAAGGGGGAAAACCCAAACCATCCCCAAAACAACCCCGTAGGAGGTACGTACACCTCGCACGGGATCAATATAACTTGTTGGAACTGACTGCGTAGTCCCGGGTCTCCCGGTTTGAGAGTATGACGATAATTTGCAAAAATAACACTTAGAGTTAAAAACATGCCGTTAAAGGGTGAAAAACCAAACCAGCCCCCAAATGACCCAGTACGAGGCACGAACACCTCGCACGGGACCAATGTAACTAGTAGGAACTGACCCCATAATCCCGGGTCTCCCGGTTTGAGAGTATGACGATAATTTGCAAAAATCAACACTTAAACTTAAAAATAAGTCGTTAAAGGGTGAAAACCGAAGTCACCCCCCAAACGACCCCGTAGGGGGCACGAACACCTTGCACGGGACCAATGTAACTTGTTGGAACTGACCGCGTAGCCCGGGTCTCCTGGTTTGAGAATATGACGATAATTTTCAATAATCACACTTGGACTTAAAAAGGGTGAAATCCAAAACCAATCCTTAAACGACCCCATGGGAGGCACGGACACCTTGCACGGGACCAATGTAACTTGTTGGAACTGACCGCGTAGTCTCGAGTCTCCCGATTTGAGAATATGATGATAATTTGTAAAAATCAACACTTAAACTTAAAAACAAGTCATTAAAGGGTGAAAACCCAAACGAGCTCCCAAACGACCCCGTAGGAGGCACGAACACCTCGCACGGGATCAATGTAACTTACAGGAACCTACCGCGTAGTCCCGGGTCTCCCGGTTTGAGCAAATGAAAATGATTTGCAAAAATCAACATTTATACTTAAAAACAAGCCGTTAAAGGGTGAAAACCCAAACCACCCCCAAACGACCTTGTAGGGGGCACGGACACCTCGCACGGGACCAATGTAACTTGTTGGAACTGACCACGTAGTCTCGGATCTCCCGGTTTGAGAGTAAGAAGATAATTTGAAAAAATCACACTTGTTAAAAAGGGTAAAAACCAAACCAGCCCCAAACGACCCCATAAGAGGCACGAACACCTCGCACGGGATCAATGTAACTTGTAGGAACTGACCGCGTAGTCACGGGTCTCCCGGTTTGAGAGTATGATGATAATATGCAAAAATCACACTTAGAGTTAAAAACATGTCGTCAAAGGGTGAAAACCCAAACCATCCCCCAAACGATCCCGTAGGAGGCGCGGACACCTCGCACGGGACCAATGTAACTTGTAGGAACTGACCGCGTAGTCCCGGGTCTCCTGGTTTGAGAGTATGACGATAATTTGAAAAAATCATACTTAGAGTTAAAAACATGCCGTTAAAGGGTGAAAACCCAAACCAGCCCCCAAACGACCCCGTAGGAGGCACGAACACCTCGCACGGGACCAATGTAACGTGTAGGAACTGACCGCGTAATCCCGGGTCTCTCGGTTTGAGAGTATGACGATAATTTTTAAAAAATCAACACTTAAACTTATAAACAAGTCGTTAAAGGATGAAAACCCAAACCAACCCCCAAACGACCCCGTAGGGGGCACGAACACCTCGCATGGGACCAATGTAACTTGTTGGAACTGACCGCGTAGTCCCGGGTCTCCCGGTTTGAGAATATGACGATAATTTTCAAAAATCAACACTTAAACTTAAAAATAAGTCGTTAAAGGGCGAAAACCCAAACCACCCCCCAAACGACCCGTAGGGGGCACGAACTCCACGCACGGGACCAATGTAACTTGTAGGAACTGATCGCGTAGTCCCGGGTCTCCGGGTTTGTGTGTATGACGGTAATTCACAAAAATCAACACTTAGAGTTAAAAACATGCCGTAAAAGGGTGAAAACCCAAACCATCCCCCAAACAACCCCGTAGGAGGCACGAACACCTCGCACGGGACCAATGTAACTTGTTTGAACTAACCGCGTAGTCCCGGGTCTCTTGGTTTGAGAGTATGACGATAATTTTTAAAAATCACACTTTGAGTTAAAAACATGCCGTTAAAGGGTGAAAACCCAAACCAACCTCCAAACGACCCTGTACGAGGCACGAACACCTCGCACGGGACCAATGTAACTTGTAAGAACTGACCGCGTAATCTTGGTCTACCGGTCTGAGAGTATGATGATAATTTGCAAAAATTAACACTTAAACTTAAAAACAAGTCGTTAAAGGATGAAAACTCAAACCACCCCCCGAACGACCCCGTAGGGGGGACGAGCACCTCGCACAGGACCAATGTAAATTGTTGGAACTGACCGCGTAGTCCCGGGTCTCTCGGTTTGAGAATATGACAATAATTTTCAAAAATCAACACTTAAACTTAAAAATAAGCAGTTAAAGGGTGAAATCCCAAACCACCCCCAAACGACCCCGTAGGGAGCGCGAACACCTCGCACGGGACCAATGTAACTTGTTGGAATTGACCGCGGAGTCCCAGATCTCCCGGTTTGAGATTATAACGATAATTTGAAAAAATCACACTTGTTAAAAAGGGTGAAAACCCAAACCAGCCCCCAAACGACCCCACAGGAGGCACGAACACCTCGCACGGGACCAATGTAACTTGTAGGAATGGACCGCGTAGTCCCGGGTCTCCCGGTTTGAGAGTATGACGATAATTTGGAAAAATCAACACTTAAACTTAAAAACAAGTCGTTAAAGGGTGAAAACCCAAACGACCGCCCAAACGACCCCGTAGGAGGCACGAACACCTCGCACGGGACCAATGTAACTTGTAGGAACTGACCGCGTAATCCCGGGTCTCCTAGTTTGAGAGTATGACGATAATTTGCAAATATCAACACTTAAACTTATAAACAAGTCGTTAAAGGATGAAAACCCAAACCAACCCCCAAACGACCCCGTAGGGGGCACGAACACCTTGCACGGGACCAATGTAACTTGTTGGAACTGACCGCGTAATCTCGGGTCTCCCGGTTTGAGAGTATCATGATAATATGCAAAAATCAACACTTAAACTTAAAAACAATTCGTTAAAGGCTGAAAATCCAAACCACCCCCCGAACGACCCCGTAGGGGGCACGAACACCAAGCACGGGACCAATGTAATGTATTGGATTAGATCGCGTAGTCCCAGGTCTCCCGGTTTGAGAATATGACGATAATTTGCAAAAATCAACACTTAAACCTAAAAATAAGCCGTTAAAGGGAGAAAACCCAGACCACCCCTCAAACGACCCGTAGGGGGCGTGAACAGCTCGCACGGGACCAATGTAACTTGTTGGAACTGATCGCGTAGTCCCGAGTCTCCCGGTTTGAGAATATGATGATAATTTGCAAAAATCACACTTAAAGTTAAAAACATGCCGTTAAAGGGTGAAAATACAAACCAGTCTCCAAACGACCCCTTAGGAGGAACGAACACCTCGTACGGGACCAATGTAACTTGTAGGAACACATCGCGTACTCCCGGGTCTCCCGATTTATGAGTATGATGGTAATTCACAAAAATCAACACTTAGAGTTAAAAACATGCCGTCAAAGGGTTAAAACCCAAACCTTGCCCCAAACAACCTCGTACGAGGCACGAACACCTCGCACGGGACCAATGTAACTTATAGGAACTGACCGCGTAGTCCCGGGTCTCCCGGTTTGAGAGTATGATGATAATTTGCAAAAATCACACTTAGAGTTAAAAACATGCCGTTAAAAGGTGAAAACCCAAACCAACCCCCAAACGGCCCCGTAGGAGGCACGAACACCTCACACGGGACCAATGTAACTTGTAGAAACTGACCGCGTAATCTCGGGTCTCCCGGTTTGAGAGTATGACGATAATTTGCAAAAATCAACACTTAAGCTTAAAAACAAGTCCTTAAAGGATGAAAACCCAAACCACCCTCCAAACAACCCCGTAGGGGGCACGATCACCTCGCACGGGACCAATGTAACTTGTTGGAACTGACTGCGTAGTCCCGAGTCTCCCTGTTTGAGAATATGATGATAATTTGCAAAAAGAAGCACTTAAACTTAAAAAGAAGCTGTTAAAGGGCAAAAACCCAAACCACCCCCGAAACGACCCGTAGGGGGTACGAACACCACGCACGGGACCAATGTAACTTGTTGGAACTAATCGCGTTGTACCGGGTCTCCCAATTTGAGAATATGATGAAAATTTGCAAAAATCACACTTCGAGTTAAAAACATGTCGTTAAAGGGTGAAAACACAAACCAATCCACAAACGACCCCGTAGGAGGCATGAACACCTCGCACGGGACCAATGTAACCTGTAGGAACTGATCGCATAATCCCCAGTCTCCCGATTTGTGACTGTGACGGTAATTTGAAAAAATCAACACTTAAGAGTTAAAAACATACCGTCAAAGGGTGAAAACCCAAACCATCCCCCAAACAACCCCGTAGGAGGCACATACACCTCGCACGGGATCAATATAACTTGTTGGAACTGACCGCGTAGTCCCGGATCTCCCGGTTTGAGAGTATGACGATAATTTGAAAAAATCACACTTGTTAAAAAGGGTGAAAACCAAAACCATCCCCCAAACGACCCCATAGGAGGTACGAACACCTCGCACGGGACCAATGTAACTTGTAGGAACGGAACGCGTAGTCCTGGGTCTCCCGGTTTGAGAGTATGAAGATAATTTGGAAAAATCAACACTTAAACTTAAAAATAAGTCGTTAAAGGGTGAAAACCCAAACCACCGCCCAAACGACCCCGTAGGAGGCACGAACACCTCGCACGGGACCAATGTAACTTATAGGAACTGACCGCGTAATCCCGGGTCTCCCGGTTTGAGAGTATGATGATAATTTGCAAATATCAACGCTTAAACTTATAAACAAGTCGTTAAAGGATGAAAACCAAAACCAACCCCCAAACGACCCCGTAGGAGGCACGAACACCTCGCACGGAACCAATGTAACTTATAGGAACTGACCGCGTAATCCCGGGTCTCCCGGTTTGAGAATATGACGATAATTTGTAAAAATCAACACTTAAACTTAAAAATAAGTCGTTAAAGGGAGAAAACCCAAACCACCCCCCAAACGATCCGTAGGGGGCACGAACACCTCCCACAGGACCAATGTAACTTGTTGGAACTGACCGCGTAGTCCCGGGTCTCCCGATATGGGAATATGTTGATAATATGCAAAAATCACAATCAGAGTTAAAAACATGCCGTTAAAGGGTGAAAATACAAACCAGTCCACAAACGACCCCGTAGGAGGCACGAACTCCTCGCACGGGACCAATGTAACTTGTAGGAACTGACCGCATAGTCCCGGGTCTCCCGGTTTGTGTGTATGACGTTAATTCACAAAAATCAACACTTAGAGTTAAAAACATGCCATCAAAGGGTGAAAACCCAAACCATCCCCCAAATAACCCCGTAGGAAACACGAACACCTCGCACGGGACCAATGTAACTTGTTGGAACTCACCGCGTAGTCCCGGGTCTCTTGGTTTGAGAGTATGACGATAATTTTTAAAAATCACACTTAGAGTTAAAAACATGCCGTTAAAGGGTGAAAACCAAAACCAGCCTCCAAATGACCCCGTACGAGGCACGAACACCTCGCACGGGACCAATGTAACATGTAAGAACTGATCGCGTAATCCCGGGTCTACCGGTGTGAGAGTATGATGATAATATGTAAAAATTAACACTTAAACTTAAAAACAAGTCGTTAAAGGATGAAAACCCAAACTTCCCCCCGAACGACCCCGTAGGGAGGACGATCACCTCGCACGGGACCCAATGCAACCTGTTGGAACTGACCGCGTAGTCCCGGGCCTCTCGGTTTGAGAATATGACAATAATTTGCAAAAAGCAACACTTAAACTTAAAAATAAGCCGTTTAAGGGTGAAAACCAAAACCACCCCCCAAACGACCCCGTAGGGGGCACAAACACCTCGCACGGGACCAATGTAACTTGTTGGAACTGACCGCGTAGTCCTGGATCTCCCGGTTTGAGAGTATGACGATAATTTGAAAAAATCACACTTGTTAAAAAGGGTGAAAACCCAAACCAGCCCCCAAACGACCCCATAGGAGGCACAAACACCTCGCACGGGACCAATGTAACTTGTAAGAACTGACCGCGTAGTCCCGGGTCTCCCGATTTGAGAGTATGATGGTAATTTGCAAAAATCAACACTTAAACTTAAAAACAAGTCGTTAAAGGGTGAAAACCCAAACCACCCCCCAAAACGACCCCGTAGCGGGCACGAACACCTCGCACGGGACCAATGTATCTTGTTGGAACTGACCGCGTAGCCCGGGTCTCCCGGTTTTAGAATATGACGATAATTTTCAAAAATCACACTTGGACTTAAAAAGGGTGAAAATAAAAAACAATCCTTAAATGAACCCATAAGAGGCACGAACACCTTGCACTGGACCAATGTAACTTGTTGGAACTGACCGCGTAGTCGCGAGTCTCCCGATTTTAGAATATGACGATAATTTATAAAAATTAACACTTAAACCTAAAAATAAGCCATTAAATGGTGAAAACCCAAACCACCCCCCAAACCACCCCGTAGGAGGCACGAACACCTCGCACGTGATCAATGTAACATGTAGGAACCTACCGCGAAGTCCCGGGTCTCCCGGTTTGATAAAATGACAATAATTTGCAAAAATCAACACTTAAACTTAAAAACAAGCCGTTAAAGGGTGAAAACCCAAACCAACCCAAAACGACCCCATAGGGGGCACGAACACCTCACACGGGAACAATGTAACTTGTTGGAACTGACCACGTAGTCCCGGATCTCCCGGTTTGAGAGTACGACGATAATTTGAAAAAATCACACTTGTTAAAAAGGGTAAAAACCCAAACCAGCCCCCAAACGACCCTATAGGAGGTACGAACACCTCGTACGGGATCAATGTAACTTCTAGGAACTGACAGCGTAGTCACAGGTCTCCCGGTTTGAGAGTATGATGATAATTTGCAAAAATCACACTTAGAGTTAAAAACACGTCGTAAAAGGGTTAAAACCCAAACCATCCCCCAAACGTCCCCTTAGGAGGCACGGACACCTCGCACGGGACCAATGTAACTTATTGTAACTGATCGCGTAGTTCTGGGCCTCTCGGCTTGAGAATATGACAATAATTTGCATAAATCAACACTTAAACTTAAAAACAAGTCGTTAAAGAGGGAAAACCCAAACCACCCCCCGAACGACCCCGTAGGAGGCACGAACACCTCGTACGGGACCAATGTAACTTGTAGGAACTAACCGCATAATCCTGGGTCTCCCGCTTTGAGAGTATGACGATAATTTGCAAAAATCAACACTTAAACTTATAAACAAGTCGTTAAAGGATGAAAACCCAAACCAACCCCCAAACGACCCGGTAGGGGGCACGAACACATCGCACGGGACCAATGTAACTTGTTGGAACTGACCGCGCAGTCCCGGGTCTCTCGGTTTGAGAATATGATGATAATTTGTAAAAATCAACACTTAGAGTTGAAAACATCTCGTCAAAGGGTGAAAACCCAAACCATCCACCAAACAACCCCGTAGGAGGCACGAACACCTCGCACGGGACCAATGTAACTTGTTGGAACTGGCTGCATAGTCTCGGGTCTCTTGGTTTGAGAGTATGATGATAATTTTTAAAAATCACACTGAGAGTTAAAAACATGCCGTTAAAGGGTGAAAACCCAAACCAGCCTCCAAACGACCCCGTACGAGGCACGAACACCTCGCACGGGACCAATGTAACTTGTAAGAACTGACCGCATAATCCCGGGTCTACCGGTCTGAGTGTATGATGATAATTTGCAAAAATTAACACTTAAACTTAAAAACAAGTCGTTAAAGGATCAAAACCCAAACCACCCCCCAAACGACCCCGTAGGGGGGACGATCACCTTGCACGGGACCAATGTAACTTGTTGGAACTGACCGCGTAGTCCCGGGCCTCTCGGTTTGAGAATATGACAATAATTTGCAAAAATCAACACTTAACTAAAAAATAAGCCGTTTAAGGGTGAAAACCAAAACCACCCCCCAAACGACCCTGTAGGGGGCACGAACACCTCGCACGGGACCAATGTAACTTGTTGGAACTGACCGCGTAGTCCCTAATCTCGCGGTTTGAGAGTATGACGATAATTTGAAAAAATCACACTTGTTAAAAAGGGTGAAAACCCAAACCAGCCTCCAAACGACCCCATAGGAGGCACGAACACCTCGCATGGGACCACTGTAACTTGTAGGAACTGACCGCGTAGTCCCGGGTCTCCCGGTTTGAGAGTGTGACGGTAATTTGGTAAAATCAACACTTAAACTTAAAAACAAGTTGTTAAAGGGTGAAACCCAAACCACCCCCCAAAACGACCCCGTAGCGGGCACAAACACCTCGCACGGGACCAATGTAGCTTGTTGGAACTGACCGCGTAGCCCGGGTCTCCCGGTTTGAGAATATGACTATAATTTTCAAAAATCACACTTGGACTTAAAAAGGGTGAAAATCAAAACCAATCCTTAAATGACCCCATAGGAGGCTCGAACACCTTGCACGGGACCAATGTAACTTGTTGGAACTGACCGCGTAGTCCCGAGTCTCCCGATTTTAGAATATGACGATAATTTGTAAAAAATAACACTTAAACATAAAAATAAGCCATTAAAGGGTGAAAACCCAAACCACCCCCCAAACGACCCCATAGGAGGCACGAAGACCTCGCACGGGATCAATGTAACTTGTAGGAACCTACCGCGTAGTCCCAGGTCTCCCGATTTGAAAAAATGAAAATAATTCGAAAAAATCAACACTTAAACTTAAAAACAAGCCGTTAAAGGGTGAAAACCCAAACCACCCCCAAACGACCCCGTAGGAGGCACGGAATCCTCGCACGGGACCAACGTAACTTGTAGGAACTGACCGCGTAGTCCCGGGTCTCCCGATTTGAGAGTATGACAATAATTTGCAAAAATCACACTTAGAGTTAAAAACATGCCGTTAAGGGGTGAAAACCCTAACCAGCCCCCAAAAGACCCCGTAGGGGGTACGATCACCTCGCACGGGACAAATGTAACTTGTTGGAACTGACCGCATAGTCCCAGGTCAACCGGTTTGAGAATATGACAATAATTTGCAAAAATCAACACTTAAACTTTAAAATAAGCCGTTAAAGGGCGAAAACCCAAACCACCCCCCAAATGACCCCGTAGGGGGCACGAACACCTCGGACGGGACCAATGTAACTTGTTGGAACTGACCGCGTAGTCTCGGATCTCGCGGTTTGAGAGTATGACGATAATTTAAAAATATCACACTTGTTAAAAAGGGTGAAAATCCAAACCATCCCCCAAACGACCCCATAGGAGGCACGAACACCTCGCACGGGACCAATGTAACTTCTAGGAACTGACCGCATAGCGGGTCTCCCGGTTTGAGAGTATGAAGATAATTTGCAAAAATCAACACTTAAACTTAAAAAAAAGTCATTAAAGTGTGAAAACCCAAACTACCCCCCAAACGACTTCGTAGGGGGCACGAACACCTCGCACGTGACCAATGTAACTTGTTGGAACTGACCGCGTAGCCCGGGTCTCCTGGTTTGAGAATATGATGATAAATTTCAAAAATCACACTTGGACTTTAAAAGGGTGAAAACCCAAACCAATCCTTAAACGACCCCAAAGGAGGCACGAACACCTTGCACGGGACCAATGTAACTTGTTGGAACTGACCGCGTAGTCCCGAGTCTCCCGATTTGAGAATATGACGATAATTTGTAAAAATCAACACTTAAAATTAAAAACAAGCCATTAAAGGGTGAAAACCCAAACCACCCCCCAAATGACCCCGTAGGAGGCACAGACACCTCGTACGGGATCAATGTAACTTGTAGGAACCTACCGCGTAGTCCCGGGTCTCCCGGTTTGAGAAAATGACAATAATTTGCAAAAATCAACACTTAAACTTAAAAACAAGCCGTTAAAGGGTGAAAACCAATACCACCTCCAAACGACCCCGTAGGGGGCACGGACACCTCGCACGGGACCAATGTAACTTGTTGGAACTCACCGCATAGTCCCGGATCTCCCAGTTTGAGAGTACGATGATAATTTCAAAAAATCACACTTATTAAAAAGGGTGAAAACCCAAACCAGCTCCCAAATGACCCCATAAGAGGCACGGACACCTCGCACGGGATCAATGTAACCTGTAGTAACGGACCGCGTACTCACGGGTCTCCCGGTTTGAGAGTATGACGATAATTTGCAAAAATCACACTTAGAGGTAAGAACATGTCGTCAAAGGGTGAAAATCCAAACCATCCCCAAACGACCCTGTAGGAGGCACAGACACCTCCCACGGGACCAATGTAACTTGTAGGAACTGACCGCGTAGTCTCGGGTCTCCCGATTTGAAAGTACGATGATAATTTGCAAAAATCACACTTAGAGTTAAAAATATGCCGTTAAAGGGTGAAAACCCAAACCAGCCCCCAAACGACCCCGTAGGAGGCATGAACACCTCGGACGGGACCAATATAACTTGTAGGAACTGACCGCGTAATCCTGGCTCTCCCGGTTTGTGAGTATGACGATAATTTGCAAAAATCAACACTTAAACTTAAAAATAAGTCGTTAAAGGATGAAAACCCAAATCACCCCCCAAACGACCCGTAGGGGGCACGAACACCTCGAACAGGACCAATGTAAGTTGTTGCAACTGACTGCGTAGTCCCGGGTCTCCCGGTTTGAGAATATGACGATAATTTGCAAAAATCACACTTTTTAAAAACATGCCGTTAAAGGGTGAAAATACAAACCAGTCCACGAACGACCCCGTTGGAGGCACGAACTCCTCGCTCGGGACCAATGTAACTTGTAGGAACTGATCGCGTAGTCCCGAGTCTCCCGGTTTGTGAGTATGACGGTAATTCGCAAAAATCAACACTTAGAGTTAAAAACATGCCGTCAAAGGGTGAAAACCCAAACCATCCGCCAAACAACCCCGTAGGAGGCACGAACACCTCGCACGGGACCAATGTAACTTGTTGGATTTGACCGCGTAGTCTCGGGTCTCCCAATTTGAGAGTATTACGATAATTTGCAAAAATCACACTTAGAGTTAAAAACATGTCGTTAAAGGGTGAAAACCCAAACCAACCCCCAAATGACCCCGTACGAGGCACGGACACCGCGCACGGGACCAATGTAACTTGTAGGAACTGACCGCATAATCTCGGGTCTCCCGGTTTGAGAGTACGACAATAATTTGCAAAAATCAACACTTAAACTTAAAAATAAATCGTTAAAGGATGAAAACCCAAACCACCCCCCAAACGACCCCGTAGGGGGCACGAACACCTCGCACGGGACCAATGTAACTTGTTGGAACTGACCGTGTAGTCTCGGGTCTCCCGGTTTGAGAATATGACGATAATTTGTAAAAATCAACACTTAAACATAAAAATAAGCCGTTAAGGGACAAAATCCCAAACCACCCCCCAAACGACCTGTAGGGGGAACGAACACCTCGCTCGGGACCAATGTAACTTGTTGGAACTGACCGCGTAGTCCCAGATCTCCCTGTTTGAGAATATGATGATAATTTGAAAAAATCACACTTAGAGTCAAAAACATGTCATTAAAGGGTGAAAACACAAACTAGTCCCCAAACGACCCCTTAGGAGGTACGAACACCTCGCACGGGACCAATGTAACTTGTAGGAACTGATCGCGTAATCTCGAGTCTCCCGGTTTGTGAGTATGACGTTAATTTGAAAAAATCAACACTTAGAGTTATAAACATGTCGTAAAAGGGTATAAACCCAAACCATCCCCCAAACGACCCCGTATGACGCACGAACACCTCGCACGAGACCAATGTAACTTGTAGGAACTGACTGCGTAGTCCCGGGTCTACCGATTAGAGAGTATGATGATAACATGCAAAAATCACATTTAGAGTTAAAAGCATACTGTTAAAGGGTGAAGACCCAAACCAACCCCCAAACGACCCCGTAGGAGGCACGAACACCTCATCGCGTAATCCCGGGTCTCCCGATTTGAGAGTATGATGATAATTTCCAAAAATCACACTTAGACTTAAAAAAGGTAAAAACCGAAACCACCCCCCAAACGACCCCGTAGGGGGCACGAACACCTCGCACGGGACGAATGTAACTTGTTGCAACTGGCCGCGTAGTCTCGGGTCTCCCAGTTTGAGAGTATGACGATAATTTGCAAAAATCACACTTAAACTTAAAAATAAGCCATTAAAGGGTGAAAACCTAAACCACCCCCCAAACGAAGACCTCGCACGGTATCAATGTAACTTGTAGGAACCTACCGCGTAGTCCCGGGTCTCCCGATTTGAGAAAATAACAATGTTATTCAAAAATCAACACTTAAACTTAAAAATAAGCCGTTAAAGGGTGAAAACCCAAACAACCCCGTAGGGGGCACGAACACCTCGCACGGGACCAATGTAACTTGTTGGAACTGACCGCGTAGTCCCGGATATCCCGGTATGAGAGTATGATGAAAATTTGAAAAAAAAACACTTGTTAAAAAGGGTGAAAACCCAAACCAGCCCCCAAACGACCCCATAGGAGGCACAAACACCTCGCACGAGACCAATGTAACTGGTAGAAACGGATCGCGTAGTCCCGGGTCTCCCGGTTTGTGAGTATGATGGTAATTTGCAAAAATTAATACTTAGAGTTAAAAACATGTCCTCAAAGGGTGAAAACCCAAACTATCCTCCAAACGACCCCGTAGGAGGCACGAACACCTCGCACGGGACCAATGTAACTTGTAGGAACTGACCGCGTAGTCCCGGGTTTCCCAGTTTGGGAGTATGACAATAATTTACAAAAATCAACACTTAAACTTAAAAATATGTCGTTAAAGGGTGAAAACCCAATCCACCCCCCAAAACGACCCCGTAGGGCGCACAGACACCTCGCAAGGGACCAATGTAACTTGTTGGAACTGACCGTCTAGCCCGGGTCTCCCGGTTTGAGAATATGACGATAATTTTCAAAAATCACACTTGGACTTAAAAAGGGTGAAAACGTAAACCAATCCTTAAACGACCCCATAGGAGGCACGAACACCTTGCACGGGACCAACGTAACTTGTTGTAACTGACCGCGTAGTCCCGAGTCTCTCGATTTGAGAATATGACGATAATTTGTAAATATCAACACTTAAACTTAAAAATAAGCCATTAAAGGGTGAAAACCCAAACCACCCCCCAAACGACCCCGTAGGAGGCACGAACACCTTTCACGGGATCAATGTAACTTGTAGGAACCTACCGCGTAGTCCCGGGTCTCCCGATTTGAGAATATGATGATAATTTGCAAAAATCAACACTTAAACTTAAAAACAAGCCGTTAAAGGGTGGAAACCCAAACCAACCCCAAACAACCCCGTAGGGGGAACGAACACCTCGCACGGGACCAATGTAACTTGTTGGAACTGACCGCGTAGTTCCGAATCTCCCGATTTGAGAGTACGACAATAATTTGAAAAAATCACACTTGATAAAAAGGGTGAAAACCCAAACCACCCCCCAAATGACCCCATAGGAGGCACGCACACCTCACATGGGATCAATGTAACTTGTAGGAACTGACTGCGTAGTCACGGGTCTCCCGATTTGAGAGTATGATGATAATTTGTAAAAATCAGCACTTAGAGTTAAAAACATGCCGTTAAAGGGTGAAAATACAAACCAACCCCCAAACGACCCCGTAGGAGGCACGAACACCTCGCAAGGGACCAATTTAACTTGTAGAAACTGACCGCGTAGTCCTGGGTCTCCCGGTTTGTGAGTATGATGGTAATTTTCAAAAATCAATACTTAGAGTTAAAAACATGTCGTCAAAGGGTGGAAACCCAAACCATCCCCCAAACAACCCCGTAGGAGGAACGAACACCTCGCACGGGGCCAATGTAACTTGTAGGAACTGATCGCGTAGTCCCGGGTCTCACGGTTTGAGAGTATGACGATAATTTGTAAAAATCACACTTAGAATTAAAAACATGTCATTAAAGGGTGAAAACCCAAACTAGTCCTGAACGACCCCGTAGGAGGCACGAACACCTCGTACGGGACCAACGTAACTTGTAGGAACTGACCGCGTAGTCCCGGGTCTCACGATTTGAGAGTATGATGATAATTTGAAAAAAACAGACTTAGCGTTAAAAACATGCCGTTAAAGGGTGAAAACCCAAACCAGCCCCCAAACGACCCCGTACGAGGCACGAACACCTCGCACGGGACCAATGTAATTTGTAGAAACTGACCGCGTAGTCCCGGGTCTCTCGGTTTGTGAGTATGATGGTATTTTGTAAAAATTAATACTTACAGTTAAAAACATGTTGTCAAAGGGTGAAAACCCAAACCATCCCCCAAACGTCCCCGTAGGAGGCACGAACACCTCGCACGGGACCAATGTAACTTGTAGGAACTGACCGCGTAGTCCCGGGTCTCCCGGTTTGAGACTATGACGATAATTTGCAAAAAACAACACTTAAACTTCAAAACAAGTTATTAAAGGATGAAAACCTAAACCACCCCCCAAACAACCCCGTAGGGGGGCACGATCACCTCTCACGGGACCAATGTAACCTGTTGGAACTGACCACGTAGTCCCGGGTCTCCCGGTTTGAGAGTATGACGATAATTTGCAAAAATCACACTTAAAGTTAAAAACAAGCCGTTAAAGGGTGAAAACCTAAACCAGCCCGCAAACGACCCCATTGGAGGTACGAACACCTCGCACGGGACCAATGTAACTTGTAGGAACTGACCGCGTAATCCCGGGTCTCACGGTTTGAGAGTATGACGATAATTTGAAAAAATCAACACCTAAACTTAAAAATAACCCGTTAAAGGGCGAAATCCCAAACCACCCCACAAACGACCTGTAGGGGGCACGAACACCTCCAACGAAACCAATGTAACTTGTTGGAACTGACCACGTAGTCCCAGATCTCCCAGTTTGAGAATATGATGATAATTTGCAAAAATCACACTTAGAGTTAAAAACATGCCGTTAAAGGGTGAAAATACAAACCAGTCCCCAAACGACCCCGTAGGAGGCACGGACACCTCGCACGAGATCAGTGTAACTTGTAGGAACTGATCGCGTAGTCCCGGTTCTCCTGGTTTGTGAGTATGATTGTAATTCACAAAAACCAACACTTAGAGTTAAAAACATGTCGTCAAAGGGTGAAAACCCAAACCATCCCCCAAACAACCCCGTAGGAGGCACGAACACCTCGCACGGGACCAATGTAACTTGTAGGAACTTACCGCGTAGTCCTGGGTCTCCCGATTTGAGAGTTTGATGATAATTTTCAAAAATCACACTTTGAGTTAAAAACATGCCGTTAAAGGGTGAAACCCCAAACCAACACCCAAACGACCCCGTAGGAGGCACAAACACCTCGAACAGGACCAATGTAACTTGTAGGAATTGACCGCATAATCCCGGGTCTCCCGGTTTGAGAGTATGACGATAATTTGCAAAAATCAGAACTTAAACTTATAAACAAGTCGTTAAAGGATGAAAACCCAAACCACCCGCCCAAACGACCCCGTAGGGGGGACGATCACCTCGCACGGGACCAATGTAACTTGTTGGAACTGACCGCGTAGTCTCGGGTCTCCCGATTTGAGAATATGATGATAATTTGCAAAAATCAACCCTTAAACTTAAAAATAAGCCGTTAAAGGGCGAAAACCCAGACCACCCCTCAAACGACCCGTAGGGGGCACGGACAGCTCGCACGGGACCAATGTAACTTGTTGGAACTGACCGCGTAGTCCCAGCTCTCCCGATTTGATAATATAACGATAATTTGCAAAAATCACACTTAGAGTTAAAAACATGTCGTTTAAGGGTGAAAACACAAACCAATCCCCAAACGACCCCGTAGGAGGCACGAACACCTCGCACGGGACCAATGTAACTTGTAGGAACTGATCACGTAATCCCGGGTCTCTCAATTTGTGAGTATGACGGTAATTTACAAAAGTCAACACTTAGAGTAAAAACATGCCGTCAAAGGGTGAAAACCCAAATCATCCGCCAAATAACCCCGCAGGACGCACGAACACCTCGCACGGGACCAATGTAACTTGTAGGAACTGACTGCGTAGTCCCGGGTCTCCTGGTTTGAGAGTATGTCGATAATTTGCAAAATTCACACTTAGAGTTAAAAACATGCCGTTAAAGGGTGAAAACCCAAACCAGCCACCAGAGGACCCCTTGGAGGCATGAACACCTTACGCGGGACCAATGTACCTTGTTGGAACTGACCGCGTAATCCCAGGTCTCCCGGTTTGAGAGTATGACGATAATTTGCAAAAATCACACTTTAGACTTAAAAAAGGTAAAAACCCAAACCAACCCACAAACGACCCCGTAGGGGGCAAGAACACCTCGCACGGGACCAATGTAACTCGTTGCAACTAGCCGCGTAGTCTCGGGTCTCCCAGTTTGAGAGTATGCCGATAATTTGTAAAAATCACACTTAAACTTAAAAAGGGTGAAAATCAAAACCAATCCTTAAACGACCCCGTAGGAGGCACGAACACCTTGCACGGGACCAATGTAACTTGTTGGAACTGAACGCGTAGTCCCGAGTCTCCCGATTTTAGAATATGACGATAATTTGTAAAAATTAACACTTAAACATAAAAATAAGCCATTAAAGGGTGAAAACCCAAACCACCCCCCAAACGACCCCATAGGAGGCACGAACACCTCGCACGGGATCAATGTAACTTGTAGGAACCTACCGCGTAGTCCCAGGTCCCCCGGTTTGAAAAAATGAAAATAATTTGAAAAAATCAACACTTAAACTTAAAAACATGCCGTTAAAGGGTGAAACCCCAAACCAACACCCAAACGACCCCGTAGGAGGCGCAAACACCTCGCACAGGACCAATGTAACTTTTAGGAATTGACCGCATAATCCCGGGTCTCCCGGTTTGAGAGTATGACGATAATTTGCAAAAATCACACTTAGAGTTAAAAACATTCCGTTAAGGGGTGAAAACCCTAACCAGCCCCCAAACGACCCCGTAGGAGGCACAAACACCTCGCACGGGACCAATGTAACTTGTAGGAACTGACCGCGTAATCCCGGGTCTCCCGGTTTTAGAGTATGACGATAATTTGCTAAAATCAACACTTAAACTTAAAAATAAGACGTTAAAGGGCAAAAATCCAAACCACTCCCCAAACGACCGGTAGGGGGCACGAACACCTCGTATAGGGCCAATGTAACTTGTTGGAATTGACCGCGTAGTCCCGGGTCTCCCGGTTTGAGAATATGATGATAATTAGCAAAAATCACACTTAGAGTTAAAAACATGCCGTTAAAGGGTGAAAATACAATCTAGTCCCCAAACGACCCCGTAGGAGGCACGAACTCCTCGCACGGGACCAATGTAACTTGTAGGAACTGATCGCGTAGTCCCGGGTCTCCCGGTTTGTGAGTATGACGGTAATTCGCAAAAATCAACACTTAGAGTTAAAAACATGCCGTCAAAGGGTGAAAACCCAAACCATCCCCCAAACAACCCCGTAGGAGGCACGAACACTTCGCACGTGACCAATGTAACTTGTTGGAACTGACCGCGTAGTCCCGGGTCTCCTGGTTTGAGAGTATGACGATAATTTGCAAAAATCACACTTAGAGTTAAAAACAGGTCGTTAAAGGGTGAAAACCCAAACGACCCCGTACGAGGCACGAACACCTCGCACGGGACCAATGTAACTTGTAGGAACTGACCGCGTAATTTCGGGTCTCCCGGTTTGAGAGTATGATGATAATTTGCAAAAATCAACACTTAAACTTACAAACAAGTCGTTAAAGGATGAAAACCTAAACCACCCCCCAAACGACCCCGTAGGGGGTACGATCACCTCGCACGGGACCAATGTAACTTGTTGGAACTGACCGCATAGTCCCAAGTCAACCGGTTTGAGAATATTACAATAATTTGCAAAAATCAACACTTAAACTTAAAAATAAGCCGTTAAAGGGCGAAAACCCAAACCACCCCCCAAACGACCCCGTAGGGGGCACGAACACCTCGCACGGGACCAATGTAACTTGTTGGAACTGACCGCGTAGTCTCGGATCTCCCGGTTTGAGAGTATGACGACAATTTAAAAATATCACACTTGTTAAAAAGGGTGAAAATCCAAACCATCCCCCAAACGACCCCATTGGAGGCACGAACACCTCGCACGGGACCAATGTAACTTCTAGGAACTGACCGCGTAGTCCCGGGTCTCCCGGTTTGAGAGTATGAAGATAATTTGCAAAAATCAACACATAAACTTAAAAACAAGTCATTAAAGTGTGAAAACCCAAACCACTCCCCAAACGACTTCGTAGGGGGCACGAACACCTCGCACGTGACCAATGTAACTTGTTGGAACTGACCGCGTAGCCCGGGTCTCCTGGTTTGAGAATATGATGATAATTTTCAAAAATCACACTTGGACTTTAAAAGGGTGAAAACCCAAACCAATCCTTAAACGACCCCAGAGGAGGCACGAACACCTTGCACGGGACCAATGTAACTTGTTGGAACTGACCGCGTAGTCCCGAGTCTCCCGATTTGAGAATATGATGATAATTTGTAAAAATCAACACTTAAAATTAAAAACAAGCCATTAAAGGGTGAAAACCCAAACCACCCCCCAAATGACCCCGTAGGAGGCACGGACACCTCGTACGGGATCAATGTAACTTGTAGGAACCTACCGCGTAGTCCCGGGTCTCCGGGTTTGAGAAAATGACAATAATTTGCAAAAATCAACACTTAAACTTAAAAACAAGCCGTTAAAGGGTGAAAACCCAAACCACCCCCAAACGACCCCGTAGGGGGCACGGACACCTCGCATGGGACCAATGTAACTTGTTGGAACTCACCGCATAGTCCCGGATCTCCCAGTTTGAGAGTACGACGATAATTTCAAAAAATCACACTTATTAAAAAGGGTGAAAACCCAAACCAGCTCCCAAATGACCCCATAAGAGGCACGAACACCTCGCACGGGATCAATGTAACCTGTAGTAACTGACCGTGTAGTCACGGGTCTCCCGGTTTGAGAGTATGCCGATAATTTGCAAAAATCACACTTAGAGGTAAGAACATGTCGTCAAAGGTTGAAAACCCAAACCATCCCCAAACGACCCCGTAGGAGGCACGGACACCTCCCACGGGACCAATGTAACTTGTAGGAACTGACCGCGTAGTCTCGGGTCTCCCGATTTGAAAGTATGACGATAATTTGCAAAAATCACACTTAGAGTTAAAAATATGCCGTTAAAGGGTGAAAACCAAAACCAGCCCCCAAACAACCCCGTAGGAGGCATGAACACCTCGGACGGGACCAATATAACTTGTAGGAACTGACCGCGTAATCCTGGGTCTCCCGGTTTGTGAGTATGACGATAATTTGCAAAAATCAACACTTAAACTTAAAAACAAGTCGTTAAAGGATGAAAACCCAAATCACCCCCCAAACGACCCCGTAGGGGGCACGAACACCTCGCACATGACCAATGTAAGTTGTTGAAACTGACCGCGTAGTCCCGGGTCTCCCGGTTTGAGAGTATGACGATAATTTGCAAAAATCACACTTAAACTTAAAAACAAGCCATTAAAGGGTGAAAACCTAAACCACCCCCCAAACGAAGACCTCGCACGGTATCAATGTAACTTGTAGGAACCTACCGCGTAGTCCCGGGTCTCCCGATTTGAGAAAATAACAATGATATTCAAAAATCAACACTTAAACTTAAAAATAAGCCGTTAAAGGGTGAAAACCCAAACAACCCCGTAGGGGGCACGATCACCTCGCACGGGACCAATGTAACTTGTTGGAACTGACCGCGTAGTCCCGGGTCTCCCGGTTTGAGTATATGACGATAATTTGAAAAAATCAACACTTAAACTTAAAAATAAGCCGTTAAAGGGCGAAAACCCAAACCAACCCCCAAACGACCCGTAGGGGGCACGAACACCTCGCACAGGACCAATGTAAGTTGTTGCAACTGACCGCGTAGTCCCGGGTCTCCCGGTTTGAGAATATGACGATAATTTGCAAAAATCACACTTAGAGTTAAAAACATGCCGTTAAAGGGTGAAAATACAAACCAGTCCACAAACGACCACGTTGGAGGCACGAACTCCTCGCACGGGACCAATGTAACTTGTAGGAACTGATTGCGTAGTCCCGAGTCTCCCGGTTTGTGAGTATGACGGTAATTCGCAAAAATCAACACTTAGAGTTAAAAACAAGTCGTTAAAGGGTGAAAACCCAAACCACCCCCAAACCACCCCGTAGGGGGAACGAACACCTCGCACGGGACCAATGTAACTTGTTGGAACTGACCGCGTAGTCCCAGGTCTCCCAATTTGAGAGTATGACGATAATTTGCAAAAATCACACTTAGAGTTAAAAACATGCCGTTAAAGGGTGAAAACCCAAACCAACCCCCAAATGACCCCGTACGAGGCACGGACACCGCGCACGGGACCAATGTAACTTGTAGGAACTGACCGCATAATCTCGGGTCTCCCGGTTTGAGAGTACGACGATAATTTGCAAAAATCAACACTTAAACCTAAAAATAAATCGTTAAAGGATGAAAACCCAAACCACCCCCCAAACGACCCCGTAGGGGGCACGAACACCTCGCACGGGACCAATGTAACTTGTTGGAACTGACCGTGTTGTCTCGGGTCTCCCGGTTTGAGAATATGACGATAATTTGTAAAAATCAACACTTAAACATAAAAATAAGCCGTTAAGGGACAAAATCCCAAACCACCCCCCAAACGACCTGTAGGGGGCACGAACACCTCGCACGGGACCAATGTAACTTGTTGGAACTGACCGCGTAGTCCCAGATCTCCCTGTTTGAGAATATGATGATAATTTGAAAAAATCACACTTAGAGTCAAAAACATTTCATTAAAGGGTGAAAACACAAACCAGTCCCCAAACGACCCCTTAGGAGGCACGAACACCTCGCACGGGACCAATGTAACTTGTAGGAACTGATCGCGTAATCTCGAGTCTCCCGGTTTGTGAGTATGACGTTAATTTGCAAAAATCAACACTTAGAGTTATAAACATGCCGTAAAAGGGTATAAACCCAAACCATCCCCCAAACGACCCCGTATGACGCACGAACACCTCGCACGAGACCAATGTAACTTGTAGGAACTGACTGCGTAGTCCCGGGTCTACCGATTAGAGAGTATGATGATAACATGCAAAAATCACATTTAGAGTTAAAAGCATACTGTTAAAGGGTGAAGACCCAAACCAGCCCCCAAACGACCCCGTAGGAGGCACGAACACCTCATCGTGTAATCCCGGGACTCCCGGTTTGAGAGTATGATGATAATTTGCAAAAATCATACTTAGACTTAAAAAAGGTAAAAACCAAAACCACCCCCCAAACGACCCCGTAGGGGGCACGAACACCTCGCACGGGACGAATGTAACTTGTTGCAAGTGGCCGCGTAGTCTCGGGTCTCCCAGTTTGAGAGTATGACGATAATTTGCAAAAATCACACTTAAACTTAAAAACAAGCCATTAAAGGGTGAAAACCTAAACCACCCCCCAAACGAAGACCTCGCACGGTATCAATGTAACTTGTAGGAACCTACCGCGTAGTCCCGGGTCTCCCGATTTGAGAAAATAACAATGATATTCAAAAATCAACACTTAAACTTAAAAACCAGCCGTTAAAGTGGGAAAACCCAAACCACCCCGTAGGGGGCACGAACACCTCGCACGGGACCAATGTAACTTGTTGGAACTGACCGCATAGTCCCAAGTCAACCGGTTTGAGAATATTACAATAATTTGCAAAAATCAACACTTAAACTTAAAAATAAGCCGTTAAAGGGCGAAAACCCAAACCACCCCCCAAACGACCCCGTAGGGGGCACGAACACCTCGCACGGGACCAATGTAACTTGTTGGAACTGACCGCGTAGTCTCGGATCTCCCGGTTTGAGAGTATGACGACAATTTAAAAATATCACACTTGTTAAAAAGGGTGAAAATCCAAACCATCCCCCAAACGACCCCATTGGAGGCACGAACACCTCGCACGGGACCAATGTAACTTCTAGGAACTGACCGCGTAGTCCCGGGTCTCCCGGTTTGAGAGTATGAAGATAATTTGCAAAAATCAACACATAAACTTAAAAACAAGTCATTAAAGTGTGAAAACCCAAACCACTCCCCAAACGACTTCGTAGGGGGCACGAACACCTCGCACGTGACCAATGTAACTTGTTGGAACTGACCGCGTAGCCCGGGTCTCCTGGTTTGAGAATATGATGATAATTTTCAAAAATCACACTTGGACTTTAAAAGGGTGAAAACCCAAACCAATCCTTAAACGACCCCAGAGGAGGCACGAACACCTTGCACGGGACCAATGTAACTTGTTGGAACTGACCGCGTAGTCCCGAGTCTCCCGATTTGAGAATATGATGATAATTTGTAAAAATCAACACTTAAAATTAAAAACAAGCCATTAAAGGGTGAAAACCCAAACCACCCCCCAAATGACCCCGTAGGAGGCACGGACACCTCGTACGGGATCAATGTAACTTGTAGGAACCTACCGCGTAGTCCCGGGTCTCCGGGTTTGAGAAAATGACAATAATTTGCAAAAATCAACACTTAAACTTAAAAACAAGCCGTTAAAGGGTGAAAACCCAAACCACCCCCAAACGACCCCGTAGGGGGCACGGACACCTCGCATGGGACCAATGTAACTTGTTGGAACTCACCGCATAGTCCCGGATCTCCCAGTTTGAGAGTACGACGATAATTTCAAAAAATCACACTTATTAAAAAGGGTGAAAACCCAAACCAGCTCCCAAATGACCCCATAAGAGGCACGAACACCTCGCACGGGATCAATGTAACCTGTAGTAACTGACCGTGTAGTCACGGGTCTCCCGGTTTGAGAGTATGCCGATAATTTGCAAAAATCACACTTAGAGGTAAGAACATGTCGTCAAAGGTTGAAAACCCAAACCATCCCCAAACGACCCCGTAGGAGGCACGGACACCTCCCACGGGACCAATGTAACTTGTAGGAACTGACCGCGTAGTCTCGGGTCTCCCGATTTGAAAGTATGACGATAATTTGCAAAAATCACACTTAGAGTTAAAAATATGCCGTTAAAGGGTGAAAACCAAAACCAGCCCCCAAACAACCCCGTAGGAGGCATGAACACCTCGGACGGGACCAATATAACTTGTAGGAACTGACCGCGTAATCCTGGGTCTCCCGGTTTGTGAGTATGACGATAATTTGCAAAAATCAACACTTAAACTTAAAAACAAGTCGTTAAAGGATGAAAACCCAAATCACCCCCCAAACGACCCCGTAGGGGGCACGAACACCTCGCACATGACCAATGTAAGTTGTTGAAACTGACCGCGTAGTCCCGGGTCTCCCGGTTTGAGAGTATGACGATAATTTGCAAAAATCACACTTAAACTTAAAAACAAGCCATTAAAGGGTGAAAACCTAAACCACCCCCCAAACGAAGACCTCGCACGGTATCAATGTAACTTGTAGGAACCTACCGCGTAGTCCCGGGTCTCCCGATTTGAGAAAATAACAATGATATTCAAAAATCAACACTTAAACTTAAAAATAAGCCGTTAAAGGGTGAAAACCCAAACAACCCCGTAGGGGGCACGATCACCTCGCACGGGACCAATGTAACTTGTTGGAACTGACCGCGTAGTCCCGGGTCTCCCGGTTTGAGTATATGACGATAATTTGAAAAAATCAACACTTAAACTTAAAAATAAGCCGTTAAAGGGCGAAAACCCAAACCAACCCCCAAACGACCCGTAGGGGGCACGAACACCTCGCACAGGACCAATGTAAGTTGTTGCAACTGACCGCGTAGTCCCGGGTCTCCCGGTTTGAGAATATGACGATAATTTGCAAAAATCACACTTAGAGTTAAAAACATGCCGTTAAAGGGTGAAAATACAAACCAGTCCACAAACGACCACGTTGGAGGCACGAACTCCTCGCACGGGACCAATGTAACTTGTAGGAACTGATTGCGTAGTCCCGAGTCTCCCGGTTTGTGAGTATGACGGTAATTCGCAAAAATCAACACTTAGAGTTAAAAACAAGTCGTTAAAGGGTGAAAACCCAAACCACCCCCAAACGACCCCGTAGGGGGAACGAACACCTCGCACGGGACCAATGTAACTTGTTGGAACTGACCGCGTAGTCCCAGGTCTCCCAATTTGAGAGTATGACGATAATTTGCAAAAATCACACTTAGAGTTAAAAACATGCCGTTAAAGGGTGAAAACCCAAACCAACCCCCAAATGACCCCGTACGAGGCACGGACACCGCGCACGGGACCAATGTAACTTGTAGGAACTGACCGCATAATCTCGGGTCTCCCGGTTTGAGAGTACGACGATAATTTGCAAAAATCAACACTTAAACCTAAAAATAAATCGTTAAAGGATGAAAACCCAAACCACCCCCCAAACGACCCCGTAGGGGGCACGAACACCTCGCACGGGACCAATGTAACTTGTTGGAACTGACCGTGTTGTCTCGGGTCTCCCGGTTTGAGAATATGACGATAATTTGTAAAAATCAACACTTAAACATAAAAATAAGCCGTTAAGGGACAAAATCCCAAACCACCCCCCAAACGACCTGTAGGGGGCACGAACACCTCGCACGGGACCAATGTAACTTGTTGGAACTGACCGCGTAGTCCCAGATCTCCCTGTTTGAGAATATGATGATAATTTGAAAAAATCACACTTAGAGTCAAAAACATTTCATTAAAGGGTGAAAACACAAACCAGTCCCCAAACGACCCCTTAGGAGGCACGAACACCTCGCACGGGA
>CASBWL010000524.1:27500-30000 GCA_949130495.1 Sambucus nigra
AAACAAGACAATGTCGGCAAGGTGATGCCTCGAAATGGGCAAAGTGATACCCAACAAGGCGATGCCTAGCAACAAGGTGATACCCAAAAATGGGCAAAGTCGGTCCGCCGATGCAAGGCAATGTCGGTCGACCGACGCCCAACAAGGAAATACATTCAAGTAAGGAACGTCACCCGCACGAGACAACTAGGCGCGCTCCTGCGAGTGAACCTCGTGCTCTCGGGTGATGCCTAGAAACAAGGAATTTTTCGGTCGGACGATGCCCAGAAACAAGGCAAGGTCGGTCGAGTTATGCCTAGAAACAAGCAATGTCGGTCGGATGATGCCTAGAAATAAGGTAAAGTCATTTGGGTGATGCCCAAAAATGGGCAAAGTCGGTCGCCCGATGCAAGGCAATGTCGTTCAGCCGACGATACAGTCGGTCGACCGGCGCCCAACAAGGAAATCCATCCGAGGAAGGAACCTCGCGTGCACGAGAAAACTCGACCCATGTTGCCAAGGTAATACCCAAACCACCCAACAAGTATTTAGGGTGATGCATAGAACCAAGGCAATGTCGGCCCAAAATGGGCAAAGTCGGTCGGCCGACCAAAAATAGCAGAACAATGTCGGTCGACCGACGAAAAACAGTACCGGGAAGGAACCTCACGCTACCGAGAAAACTCGGTCACGCTACCGGGAAAACCCGGAGAGGAACCTCAGGCTACCGAGAAAACTCGGTCACGCTACCGGGAAAACCCGGAGAGGAACCTCGGGCTACCGAGAAAACTCGGTCACGCTACCTGGAAAACCAGGTAAGGAACCTCGCGCGTCGGTCAACCGACGAAAAACTCGATCACGATACCGAGAGAACCCGGTAAGGAACCTCGCGCGCACGGGAAACCTCGATCACAGCCCGGCAGCACCCGGTAAGGAACCTCGCGCGTCGGTCGACCGACGAAAAAATCGGTCGACCGACATTTTTTTTCAAAGTTTTTCCAAATGCCTAGGCAAGCTTCCCAGACCTTCCCAACAACATATTATGACTTCCCATGGACGCCCTCAAACTTTGGCAAAGGGAATACCCGAGTACTCATCTTATTGCAGTTGATGTCTACTGCTACCACTTTGAAAATTTCGTTAAGATGTTATATGAGGGGGGGTGAGTCCAGAGCAGCAGAGGTTCGAATTTTTTAGCATGACCGATGACCGCTACCGACGCATGACCGATGCATAAAAACACCCCAAAACAAGTCCACTAAGCCCCGATGACCCAAAAAAGTCCCGAAAAAAGGGTCGCCAAGAGCTGCCCGACCGTCGGCCGACCGACAAAAAACGTCGGTCGACCGTTTCCAGGGCAGAACGAAAACGTTGTCCAAATGTTGCCTGAAAGTCATTCCAATGATGACTACATACAAGGCAACGTCCGCAAGTAACTGAGGTCCCTAGATATGCCCGATACTAGGGGTCACCGAAAGTCGCCCGATCGTCGGCCGACCGACACGGCACGTCGGTCGACCGTTTCCAGCGCATAATGAAAACGGTGCCCAAATGTTGCCTGATGAAAGTCATTCGAGCAAACATGGAACACCTAGGCAAGGTACCCAATGGCCAAATGTTCCTAGAAATGTCCGATAGAGAATGGGTCACCAAAAGTCGACCGACCGGCGTGGCACACCGGCTGACCGTTTTCAGTGCAGAACGGAACTGTGCACAGATGTTGCCTGAAAGTCATTTGAATGATGCCTAGAAACAAGGCAACGTCCCTAGATATGCCCGATACAAGGGGTCGCCAAAAGCGAAACATGCTGTCGGCCGACCGACACGGCACGTCGGTCGACCGTTTTGAGCGCACGTCGAAAATGTGCCCAAATGTTGCCTGAATGCCCATGCAAGTTGGAACCCGATTGGGTATCATGGCAAGGCAACCCAATGTCGAAAGAAATAGTGGCGCCAACCTGGGATGCCCAACCCAAGATGCAGGTTGGCACCCACAAAAGTCCCGACACGATAAGGATACAACCTCACGCGATGCCTAGCAACAATGAAATACATTAAAGGTGATGCCTAAGCGACCCAAGAAATTGGTCGATCTATTCCCATGCACGTCCAGGTGACTCCCAAAATATATAGGCAAAGTCGGTCAGGTCGTGCATAAACCAGGCAATTTCGGTCGGGTGATGCCGAAAAATAACCGAACCTCACGTGATGCCCACCGATACCAGTGAACCAAGACAATGTCGTCGAGGTAATGCTTGGAAAACAGGCATACAACCTCACGCGATGCCTGACGTTGGGTGACCTTTCCCAGTGCAAGGAAATTTTTCGAACTTATCGCAGTTCATGTCTACTGCTACCACTTTGGAATTTTTGTTAAGATGTTATATAGAGGGGGGTGATGTTCCTAGCCAACCTCCCCTTCCTTCGGGAAGGGTCGGGGAACGAGCGCCTAGGCGTTCCCAGGAATACGGGGGAAATCACACAGTGGGATTTGCATTCGATCTTCGTGAAGCTTCGGAAT
>CASBWL010000524.1:60000-62507 GCA_949130495.1 Sambucus nigra
GGCAAAGTGATACCCAACAAGGCGATGCCTAGCAACAAGGTGATACCCAAAAATGGGCAAAGTCGGTCCGCCGATGCAAGGCAATGTCGGTCGACCGACGCCCAACAAGGAAATACATTCAAGTAAGGAACGTCACCCGCACGAGACAACTAGGCGCGCTCCTGCGAGTGAACCTCGTGCTCTCGGGTGATGCCTAGAAACAAGGAATTTTTCGGTCGGACGATGCCCAGAAACAAGGCAAGGTCGGTCGAGTTATGCCTAGAAACAAGCAATGTCGGTCGGATGATGCCTAGAAATAAGGTAAAGTCATTTGGGTGATGCCCAAAAATGGGCAAAGTCGGTCGCCCGATGCAAGGCAATGTCGTTCAGCCGACGATACAGTCGGTCGACCGGCGCCCAACAAGGAAATCCATCCGAGGAAGGAACCTCGCGTGCACGAGGAAAACTCGACCCATGTTGCCAAGGTAATACCCAAACCACCCAACAAGTATTTAGGGTGATGCATAGAACCAAGGCAATGGTCGGCCCAAAATGGGCAAAGTCGGTCGGCCGACCAAAAATAGCAGGACAATGTCGGTCGACCGACGGAAAAAACAGTACCGGGAAGGAACCTCACGCTACCGAGAAAACTCGGTCACGCTACCGGGAAAACCAGGAGAGGAAACCTCAGGCTACCGAGAAAACTCGGTCACGCTACCGGGAAAAACCCGGAGAGGAACCTCGGGCTACCGAGAAAACTCGGTCACGCTACCTGGAAAACCAGGTAAGGAACCTCGCGCGTCGGTCAACCGACGAAAAACTCGATCACGATACCGAGAGAACCCGGTAAGGAACCTCGCGCGCACGGGAAACCTCGATCACAGCCCGGCAGCACCCGGTAAGGAACCTCGCGCGTCGGTCGACCGACGAAAAAATCGGTCGACCGACATTTTTTTTCAAAGTTTTTCCAAATGCCTAGGCAAGCTTCCCAGACCTTCCCAACAACATATTATGACTTCCCATGGACGCCCTCAAACTTTGGCAAAGGGAATACCCGAGTACTCATCTTATTGCAGTTGATGTCTACTGCTACCACTTTGAAAATTTCGTTAAGATGTTATATGAGGGGGGGTGAGTCCAGAGCAGCAGAGGTTCGAATTTTTTAGCATGACCGATGACCGCTACGCGACGCATGACCGATGCATAAAAAACACCCCAAAACAAGTCACTAAGCCCCGATGACCCAAAAAAAGTCCCGAAAAAAGGGTCGCCAAGAGCTGCCCGACCGTCGGCCGACCGACAAAAAACGTCGGTCGACCGTTTCCAGGGCAGAACGAAAACGTTGTCCAAATGTTGCCTGAAAGTCATTCAATGATGACTACATACAAGGCAACGTCCGCAAGTAACTGAGGTCCCTAGATATGCCCGATACTAGGGGTCACCGAAAGTCGCTCCGATCGTCGGCCGACCGACACGGCACGTCGGTCGACCGTTTCCAGCGCATAATGAAAACGGTGCCCAAATGTTGCCTGATGAAAGTCATTCGAGCAAACATGGAACACCTAGGCAAGGTACCCAATGGCCAAATGTTCCTAGAAATGTCCGATAGAGAATGGGTCACCAAAAGTCGACCGACCGGCGTGGCACACCGGCTGACCGTTTTCAGTGCAGAACGGAACTGTGCACAGATGTTGCCTGAAAGTCATTTGAATGATGCCTAGAAACAAGGCAACGTCCCTAGATATGCCCGATACAAGGGGTCGCCAAAAGCGAAACATGCTGTCGGCCGACCGACACGGCACGTCGGTCGACCGTTTTGAGCGCACGTCGAAAATGTGCCCAAATGTTGCCTGAATGCCCATGCAAGTTGGAACCCGATTGGGTATCATGGCAAGGCAACCCAATGTCGAAAGAAATAGTGGCGCCAACCTGGGATGCCCAACCCAAGATGCAGGTTGGCACCCACAAAAGTCCCGACACGATAAGGATACAACCTCACGCGATGCCTAGCAACAATGAAATACATTAAAGGTGATGCCTAAGCGACCCAAGAAATTGGTCGATCTATTCCCATGCACGTCCAGGTGACTCCCAAAATATATAGGCAAAGTCGGTCAGGTCGTGCATAAACCAGGCAATTTCGGTCGGGTGATGCCGAAAAATAACCGAACCTCACGTGATGCCCACCGATACCAGTGAACCAAGACAATGTCGTCGAGGTAATGCTTGGAAAACAGGCATACAACCTCACGCGATGCCTGACGTTGGGTGACCTTTCCCAGTGCAAGGAAATTTTTCGAACTTATCGCAGTTCATGTCTACTGCTACCACTTTGGAATTTTTGTTAAGATGTTATATAGAGGGGGGTGATGTTCCTAGCCAACCTCCCCTTCCTTCGGGAAGGGTCGGGGAACGAGCGCCTAGGCGTTCCCAGGAATACGGGGGAAATCACACAGTGGGATTTGCATTCGATCTTCGTGAAGCTTCGGAATCACGAAGATGGGATGGTTATCCGATTGTGTGATTAC